>VSDK01021871.1:1121007-1131843 GCA_009767595.1 Symbiodinium kawagutii
CTGAACCGCAGCTGGGTGGCTGAGGAACCGCGTCGCGCAACGCGAAACTCCTTTGGAGAAGAACCTTAGAGAGGCCGGGCTTTGAGAGTTTCGCGGTGTCTTGTGAAGATGGGTGGTGGAGATGTGCGGGACTTTTTTTTTTCAGCCGATGAAATACATTGTAAGTCTATGAGGGAGTTTTTCTAATGGATGCTTTCGTTGCATGGACAAGATGAAAGGCTCGAACAGATGGAATCAGGTGAATCGCGAGAACTTTTAGTTCCCTGGGAAGAGTAATCAGACTAGGTATGCCTTGGTTTTATCTAGCAGTATGGGGTCCGTTCAACATCCATGCAGTTCAATGAGCATTTCCTACACCATGGTTACCCATGTACATCTATAAACATATTCTGGATACCCATGCAACCATTGCATGGTCCCATATGGTTACCCAGCAATCGTCAATGGGGACGATCTCCTCCATGATGCTGACATTTCTATGGGGGCGGATGGCAGAACCAGGGTGGCCACAGATGCGGTGGGTTGCACTTGGATCCTGAGCAAATGCCATCGTTGTTCGTTGGGCTTCACTGGCTGATGGTTAGGAGGGAGGCCAGGAGCCAGGGGTATCCCTTTCTGGCCCTTGAAAGGGAAAGCAAAGGAGCTACCAGGGTTGGCCTAACCAAATGGTAGTTTGTGTAAAAGGATGAAATGTCTTTGTTTTCTTAGTGGCTGAGCCCAAACTTGTTGACACTCTGCAGGACTCTCCACCGATCCACTTGCTGATATGGCATCATCACCAGGCTACACTACTGTGGCTACTCAGGTTTAATCAAAGAGAAGTGAGGGATTTCCTTCTAAGCCCGGAAGATTGCTGGAAGTTTGCCACTGTATGAGCCAACATTTTCTTACAGCAGCGCCGTTGGGCGCAAGCGTTCATCAAAATTCTGGAGATGTTTACCTGACAAGTGCCCACTGCTTTCGGGAAGAATCTCGTGAACGCCACAGCGGTGCATTTAATACACGACTGTATCCCTTGCTAGTGATATCATCCGCATAAAACGCACTTCATTCACAAGGATCATGGGGTTTGAACACGGTGGTGGATCATGTGTGATCATGTCATCACTGCTAGGCTTGCCGCCATCAACCACTCACAGCCGCGGGTGTGCAAAACCCCGTGCACTGACAGGCCACCTCCAACCAGAACTGGGGTGTGCCCAACAGTCAGTCCGAAGCTCAGTCCCGCCTCAACAAGGGGGGGATTATACTGGTTCATAGGTGTTTGGAATAGGATTCATATTTTTTCATATGGGCTATAACCTTTAACAGTGGTTAATCATAGGGATTGGGAACCAACAGCAATGATCGAACAACTGGCAGTTGATGGTGAATAATGATATCACCGTTTTGCTAAATATAGACAATTGAGACTATGGCATAGTCGTTACGGCCACATGATAGCATTTGACAGCTGACCATGCACAAAAAAGCACGTTCAAGCAATAACAGCATATACATTATATGACAAGCTGATATAGATCATAGCAACCACGGTAACAATGCGAAGAAGGACAACTTGGGCCTTCCCCCTGTTCCCCTTTTCTACAGTTGGAAAACGGATTTACGACAAACAACCCAGGCCAAATGTGCAAAGCAAATCTTGGACCATTTCCAAACCCAATCCTCAAGACCATCTGTTCGATTAGTTGAAAATCCAGTGAAAACCTTATAGGGGACGTACATGTCGCACATGTTTGTTGGTGAAAGATACAGAGTGGACCCCCCAAGGACCTTCTATTTTCGTTTGAACTAGGGTTGCTAAAAACTTATAGAAAATGTTAGTATACTTGGGTGGTTAAAAAACCAACGGATCTCACCAGGGGGCTACCACTCTGTAATGGTCTAGTTTTGTTTGACAAGTCCCTGCTCTTCAGGTTCAACTATATTGTGATATATCTATAGATGGTATGTGAAGAAATAACAATTCCAAGTAGCCAGGATTATCACTATGACGATCACCAATTGTCTTCTTGCAAATAAATAACACACAACGTAACTATCAGACTAAGCTGTTTTCTTGCTAATCACCGTGATGTTAGCATCATGAGCATCATTACCATGCTTAATTACTGGTTATGATGTTCATTGTCCTAATAACGATGTTTATTGCTATGGTAGTGATGCTTGTCATGCTTGTCACTATATAATTATCTATTACCATGGTTATTGCCTCAGCTATGTACTGGTACCGCAACCATTAGATGCGACTGGTCAGTTATAAACCGTGGTAATCAATAGCAGAATAAATGGTTGCAATAGCTACGGGTTACTGGTTCATGATAGCTATTGGACCAGGTTTTAACCATAGCTACTTCTTATCACCTTAACTATTGTCATATCTATTGTTCTACCCTACGCTTCCAGGTGCCTCTATAGTAGGTAACCACGGACCCCCAAGTAGGGATTGTTACACTATGATCGAGGATAGTTCCCTATTGCATGGGAAACTGGAAGGTTATGGCCTCCCAAAAGTTTAGTTACTTGTTGCTATTGATAACTGATATTGGATGATTTGGGGGACCTCTACTTTGAGAAACCACCATTTCTTGTCCGAGTTAATGACATAAACAACCAGAGTTTTGAGAAACCACCATTTATTTTTCTTGTCCTACTTCATGATACTGGGGTAGGATAATTTATATGGTGGTTTCTCAAAATAGGGGTACCCCAAAAATGGTTGGTTTATTGATAAACAATGATTAATATGGGATGATTTCGGGGTACCCCTATTTTGAGAAACCTCCTTTGTAGGGTTAACCACCATTTGGGGGTTTCTCAAAATACGGGTACCCCTAAATCATCCATTAATAGTCATTTCTAGCAATAAAGCAACCATTTTTTGGGTCCCTTATTCTGAGAAACCACCATTGATTTTACGGATTCATTTGGGTCAACCTGTTGGGCACTGCAGCACAGGCTGCACGACATTGCTCGGGCATCCTTCGACTTCCAAGAGTCCGAAGCCCAGAAAAAACTCACCGTGAACGTCGGAACGCCATGCGCGGGCGTTCACGCCCGGTGCTGGCGTCGGAGGTTTCTGAGGTTATCGCTGGGGGTAGTTCTCATCCTGTTTTTGAAGCATTTTTAGTACTGTAATAATCAACCATTTATAGCATGTATAGATGGAGAGTGACCATCTATAGTAATACACTCCATCCATAGCTTTGGGGTCCGTTACTTTGAGGGAACCCTTTTTTTCTACCGTTTGCCAAACTAATCTGGAAGCTGAAAAAACAACTTGTTTTGATAGGTAAAAGCATCATTGATTGTGCATTTTCCATTTCCAGGTAGATTTGCCGGAGAGTGACCATTTGTCCATTTGTAGTAATAAACTCCATCCAGAACTTTGGGGTCCCCAATTTGGAGAAACGACCATGGTTAATGAAATGATGATTACATCACTGTTAAGTCATAGTTCAAGGATGGTTGTTTTGTGTCAAATGGTGAGGGCGAATGATAAAAAGTGGTTGTTTTAGGTTTAACGATGGTGAAGTGATGGTCAACTGAATGAATGATGTTTGACTGATGTTTGACTGATGGTTGATTGTTGGTTGACGGTGCTTCAATATGGTGATGTTTGATGGTGTTCCAGGATGGTATCTTGCAGAAAACATGATCATAGTTCAACTAGATCACATTCCCAGCTTCAATTTACATGGGTTTCCACCCTTAACAATGGGGATTCTAGGGGATTCGATACTGGTGAATAGGGAATCATCAGCATTACTGGGTCACTAATTGATCCTCCATCGGTCATTCATAAGGACTCATCAAGCACGTCAATGACTGGTGTGCAATTACCCACCAACTAGATTTTTGTTGTGCTAATGGGGATTAGATGGATTTACCAAATCTCCACTGAAAGTCATCAGGATCCAGTTGCGCCAACAAGACTAGTATCATCCTGCTGATTGTCAACACTGCAGCACTATCATTCGTCTGGTGGGGGTGTCCATTATACCTATGATTGCATGCTCGTTGGTTGGATAGCCTCAGCATACATGTCATCCATAGTATGATGAATTCGTTGTGGTACCCAGGCGGCTGAACATCTATAGCTCTTCAAGCGAGAGAACGCCCTCGCGAGTTGATCACCTGGATGGGCTTTTCTCATGATCAACTCCTGGATCCAGCGATGTAGCGAAAAAAAACATGGGTGGTCAGTTGATGGCATGACCTTGATCAGGATTGATAATGGTTTATGTTGGTTCATAGTGGTGAATATCTTTTAGCTGATTATTTCATCATGGTCGAGTAATGGGTTCTTGGATGGTTTATTGTAAACTGGTTAATATTCGCGCTGGGTATGTGTGAACACATGGATGTTCAACCATTGTTCACCACTGATCAAATCATTGCCATGATTCAACCTTGATAGCCAAGATTCTTCAGCAACCCAACATTCATGGCTCACCTTGTGCCGTTTGGCAAGCGGTGGTTTGAACTTCTGAATGCTGCTGAAAAAGGTATGGCGTCATCATTACCGAGATTTGGACCGGTTTGCAGGCCATTGTTGGGGAAGTTTGCTGCCAAATTGGCTGGTTGACTGTGCAAATTATTTTGGGTGATGGTTAATTGAGTGATTATTAGATGCGCTTGAATGATTAGATCCTTTGATGGCCCCTGGGCGGCTGTTCCCAGCTTTGGTTCTTGCAGTAACTGGGATCCACTTCCGCAGCATATTCATCACTGCTCTCAGAGAATCTGTCTACAAGAGCCGCGGTGTGAAGAACACCCAGCCATTGGTGTGATGTGGGCTCATACCTCACAATGAAGATAGAGCTAGTGAAATGATTGGGGTATGACACTGCCATTCTGATGCCTGCTTGGTTGCTGCTTGGTGGTTTTCCCATTGGGTTTGCAGGTTAGAACGTCATGGCTTAACTCGAGGTTAGCTGATGGAACTTACGATGAACTTCAGTTGTGGCTTTGTGCAGATTGGAAGATGCGAACCCCGCACCCTCAACCGCGCAATGAATGATCATGTTGCTATGGAAACCAATTTGGAAGCCATGCGCGGACAAGCCCTTGCTACAGGGTACCCCCGCTGATGTAAGTTCGGTAAAATTCCAACATGAGTATGACTTGCGAAGGGTTGAATGGTATATGGCTCAGTAAGTGACAAAACAAGTTGAAACTGAACATTGCCATGTGTAGCTTCACACATCTCCAGACCCTTCCTTTGCTGAAGCAAAACATCAAGTATGATTTTGATCGCGCTGGCAGATCAGAACATGGCCGGCCAGAAATTGCAGGCCGCCCCCGAAGCATATGATTCCCTCCACTAACGCCACTTCCTGGGTTCCCCGGTGATCCATGGAGATCTCGATTGGACAGAGCCTTTGCACGATGACTCCTTGGCATCGTGCAGGAGTCCAAGTCTAGATGGCGGAGAGTCCTAAAAACTCTGAACCTCCTGGAATCTTGGCGGGGCTGGAGCAGTAGTGACCCCGCATCCTGGTAGTTTCAGGGATTGAAACTTTCTGCCCTAGGTGGGTTGGTCAGTGTTTTTTTACTACCCCTAGCTAGTTTCAGGAGTTTAAACCACCAGTAGTGAGATCCACCCTAGTGAGTAAGCGTTGAAGAAGACAGGGAGCAGGTCATCTCTACTCCACCGGAGCTTTCATGCCAAGCAACTTTTCAGGGCCCAACAGGTTGGAATGGTGATCAGTTGCACCACCAGCAGTTGCTGCTAATGTCGAAGGTGACATCCAACAAGGAGAGGATTTGTTCAGAGCTGTTAAGGGGATTACGCATGTATATGTATATATTTGTATGCGTTCTAGCTTAGAATTTGTCATAACCCTTGTTTTCATTCTTTTGGATTATGACCATAATAAGGGGATTACGACGACAATACTGCTGGATCTTCCATTCCGTTATTTTGGATGATGACCATACTGACTGTAAGGAGTTTTGACTCATCTTGGCATGACGCTTTATCAGCGTTGCAGCATTCACCCAACAAAGTCATTTTAGGGAAGCCACCACTAAGTTGTAGTGGGGACAACCTCACACTTTGGCCTTGGGTTTTGTCCATCAATGATGCACCCCTACATAAATCATGTTCACGCCCTTAGCCAGACAGGTATCGCACCTTCGTGTTTGTAGGTTACCGATGGAAAAGATTGTTTCAGCATCAAACATTCGCTTGACATGTGGCAAGATCGTGGGAACTTCTCCGCTCTTCGTAGGTCAGATAGTTTTTGACGTTGTAGATTTGTCTGGGTTCTTGGTAGTGCATTTTGTTTGGACTCCCATAGGGGAAGACTGGTACAGACAACCCCATCAATTTTTGAATATTAAGGATTCTTCGCAAGTGGGTCGCATGGTCGGTACGTAAACAAACAAGTGTGGGGTGCGGATCATGCTGACTGTCTCTGCAAATGGGTGTTTGATCTGTCTAATATATTTAGTGTCTATTTAGAATATATAGATATATTGCCATACAACCAGGTCATAAAATGTTCAAGACTCTACATACATATATTCTAGGACTACTGGTATGGAAGACTATACAAGTACGGTGCGTATGTATTTAAATTCATATATATATATATATAGGTGAACAAATACTTGCAAATAGATGTTTGTCTAAAATAGATGTTTACTATCAGACCTGTTTTTGCTACTAATTTAAGTATACATATTTATTTTTTTTTGTATATGTATGTGTGTAGATGTATTTACAAAGACAAACATTTGCCCTAACCATAGGTCAACGACTTGGGAACTCTGTGTCCCCGGTCACCCAGGAATTCTTGATCAAGAACGGCTGCGAGCGTGTCATCGATGAAGTCCGCAGGGAGCAATTCAAGGCACTGAGAAACGGCGCAACATGGGGATCCCTGGGGATTCCCTGACATACGCAACTCGCTTCTGTAAACTAAATGCCAGTGCTTTTTTTGCAAATGATTCAGTCGTCCCATAGACAGCAAACAAATTGCACACCGTTGTATACCTGACCATTCCATTTCATGGCATTTGCATCGATCAGATGGACACAAGGACTGATACATGACATGATCTTGCATTATTTTAAATTATGCGTATATGAATACATGTATGTGTGTATGTGTATATATATAGATGTATATTTCTTCCTACATATGCATGTTTACATTAGATAGATAGATATTATATAGAATTAGTTTCTAAATGTACAGATATATGTTATAAGTCTTATCTTATATATACATGAAGGGTTGTTTCATCAATGATGTACTGCTCCTCAAGCTGGATGGTTGCGTGGGCACTTTGGAATGAGGCTTGTCTACTGCCCCATCTTACCGACCTACTTTTCTATCTACAATATCTTGCCGCTTAGTTGCTCAGTTAAATCTGTTTTACACACCTGGAACCCAGTTGTGACCCTTGTTTTGAATGGTTGACCTCCAAGTTTTACGGGTCAAACCAACCAAAACAAGGGCCAAGAGTCGACCAGTCGGCTCATAGATACCCCATTTCTCACCAAAAAATGGCGCCGATTTTCAGCCGAAGTCCTCGCTCAGCGCCATCAGGTCCGACCCCTGATGGACTTTAGCTACTCAGAGGATGGTACCTGGATGAATGCCCTGCAGCGTGGGGAACTGCTTGTGATGCTGGGAAAACTCAACAGAATTATTGGGATAATTGGTTGAGTGGTTGGTTTCTTGATTGATTCACTGGTTTATTGGGTGATTGTTTTGATTTTTTGACTGATCGTTTGATTTATTTATTGATCGCTTGCTTGTTAGCAAGAGGAGTCACAGGGAGGGTATAGCCAAGCAATGCTGTGACGGCTATACTTCAGTTTCGGAGCTTTGAATATAACTCGGGATTGTCCCCCGGTAAAATTCAATCATGAATAGTGTTGGGTAGTCCTATTGTTTCATATCATGCTGTAATCAAAGAACACAAATTAACGATCCAAAGAAACAAAATTGTCCAATCAATAACACATAATCAATCAATAAGCAATAATGTCGCTTTATATAATCAAATAACACAAGCCAATATTTTTGTGAGGACAAACAATTCAACATGATTGTTGATATACAGGATAAACTCATCAGATTTGGACCTGGAAATCAACTATGGCCGGCAGGTCAAGACCAAGTGCACTCGATGAAAGATCAGAATCACAGAGGTGTGTTTTCTAACTCTAGCCTCTAGCTGTGAACTCAACTATAACATGTTACAACTCTATCGGCCAACCACAGTTGGTTATTTCAAGATCAGCTGGTGAGTGTGACAAGCCTCTTTAGTTGTTCATACCAGCCGAGCTACACTCTAGCAAACTAACCTGGCAATGGAAAATCCACAATTGATAGCAGAAAGGGTGAGTTTCCATTGCTAGGTTAGGCACCACAAGAGAGTAAGGGTTGCTAAGCAAGATACTTGCATGTGGAGCTGCGGTTATAACCATGGTTGTAAGGTCTATAAGGTAGCTTATAAGCCCTAGAAACCATGATGAGTGACCAATTACGAGCTGTGGGGGTGCACATCCAGCCGATACTGTCGCCATCAAGCAACACCTGGGGTCCAGCTGCTCAACACCGAGGTAAAGACAAGGGTGCTTCGGTACGCGAAAAGGCACACTTGTGATGTTGAGGTTTCGATGGTTCAACGATTTGCACGTTGCCAAGGTACAAAAAATGTGGAACCTTTGAGGTTTTCTCAAGTCATAGGGAACCCCTCAGTTGTCATCCAGTTTATTAACCATTTATCGTAAGAAAGCATCCATTTTGAGAAACCACCATGTGTCCTTGTGGAATGAGAGTTTCAAGGCTGCACTTGCAACGAGATAGTAGCTATATGTGGCTATGATGATTTACCCTTTGTAGTTCAGAACTCGGAAGCTTTAGGGTTACTTGGGTGGACTATTCAGCTGCCAAACCCAGCTACGCTGTGGTGTCCTTTCGTCCCTAGTGGAGGGCAACTGCTTATCTCCAGTCGATCACCGGCCATATATGACTGGTTGCAAGACCGCTGGGATGCAACATAACTTGTTGGGACCGGTGCAAGCAAGATCAGTGAAAAGGTGTTGTTGTTTCTGTTTTTTGATTTGGTGGTTTTTCAGAATGGGGGGTACCCCAAAATGGTTGGAACAAACCACAAACGGTCGATATTGGATGATTGGGTGATGCCATATTTTGAGAAAACACATTGTTTTTTTGGGGGAGATCAACGGCGTGGCAGCCACAACGGCAGGAATACAAGGAATCCACTTCAATGCTCCAGGGTTCTTTCGTGGTAAGGGTTTTTTGGTAGGAGCTTCCCCTATCTGGAGTCAGTTACTGTGCGGTGCCTAATGCTAAGATGTGATCTGTTGAAGACATCGCTCTGAGGACTAAAGCTATGTGACTACATCATGTTAACCCCATCATCAAAATCAATTCCATCATTGAGCCTTGGCCCTTCTCGGCAGAAGCTTGAACATTGGGTGATTTCTACTGGTTGCATTGATCTTTGCTGCGCCTTGATTTCTTACCAAGTACCTAATTTCGAAAAAAAGTGAGGGCTAGTGTGTTCAACTGCAGGGTTGGCATGCCACCTCGGGATTAACAGTGGTCAAACAAGGATAATTCACATTGATTTTTGTTCATTAGGAAGCATGCTCCGTATGTAAGCAACAATACTTGTTTAAGATGACTTTCACTACCAATAAATACTTGATACCGGTTTATGTCATGTGTGACAGGTGTTCACGTGGATCCAGCACTGGTCTGGGGCAGCTTCAGCTGGGGGGACAGCCAATTCCATTCAGCCATAGACCAGCATTTATTGCTGGTTTGTGGTTACATTGCTGTACAAGCGCTTGGCGCTGCACAAGCTGCCGCCCCATATGGAATTGGTCTTGCCCGTGGGAAACGTGTTGAGAGAGACACGGAGTGTAGATTTGGAAATCGCAACCCCTGCTAAAAGGGTGACTATCGCTGAGCAAGCGGCCGGGCGCCGAACAAGCTGCCAGCGGTTTCCAAAGCTACAGCCCACTATCTTTAAGAGATGTGGGAAAGTCTACCTTCAAACATGCGTGCCACAACATTCAGAATAAACAGACCAGCTGCACCTGGTATGTTTATTCTGAATGTTCATGGGGCCACGTGCGCATCCATATTTAGCAACCTAGTTCCTGATCATTGGTTGCACCAGCTATGTATACACAAAGTAAGTTGATTGTTAGTCTTCAACCATGGACCATAGTCCTCATAATATGTTGGGTCCTGGCTGGTACCAGTGATGAGTATCAAACTAGTGAAAATTTTGAGTGAAGACTACTGCACACAGACTAGTTGTTTGCGGATGCACGTGCAATTTCTGTGTTTACGCAGTATTAGTTTAGCGCGCAGTATCATGCCCCGAGCATCCGTCATTGACTGTCTCCGGTATCATTTGATGACATTGGTTTAGATGTATTCAAGAAAAACCGTGATTCCAGATCTTGACAAATTATGCTTTCGATATTGGTTTGACTACTGCAGGAAACATTATGAATGCAATATTGAAACCAATATTTTTGTGGTAGTAGCTAGTCCAAAGTCAGCGTTTCTGCAGCAAACCAGGCAGTTTTTTCCGCGGGTTTTGATTATTTTTTTTCTATGGCTAAGGTTGCCTCGCGGAATGTTGTCCTGCATCGCGAGGTACAAAAGCAGATGACATGCCAGGGTAGGGGTCAGGGGCAGCAAAGTTCTAAAGTGTATTGTTTAGTTTTTTCCGCTTGAGCGTTTCGTTCCTGCTGTTTTTCTGCTCCGTTGGTTGGCTGCTTGTTTGCTTTTTCGGTTCGGCTGCTTTTCGTGTGCCCTCCCTCTTTCC
>VSDK01021871.1:1131855-1147851 GCA_009767595.1 Symbiodinium kawagutii
CTTTGGCTTGTCTGCGGGTTCTTGGAAGCACGGAGGGCGCAAAAACCTTGGCTTTCCTGGCGCAAAACCTTGGCTTTCCTGTCGGTTTTTGCTCCTGCCCTGCACACTGCTGGCCTCTCGAGCACTCCAGCGCGCAAATCTAAGACGTAAAGATTGTCGCGGCCTTGGCCTGTGAGTGTCTGGGTCTGGAATTGACTAATGTTGTCGGCACAGTAGTATCCCCCCCCCCATTTTTTTTCGGGGGGGTCAGCTTTGCAATTGTATACCTGGAATCTGGACTCTCCCCACGACTCTCCCCACGACTCTCCCCGAAGGCTTCTTTCTTTTCTTTTCTCTTCTCTTCTCTTCTTTTCTTTTCTTTTCTTTTCTTTTCTTTTTTTTCTTTTCTTTTTTGTCTTTTCTTTTCTTTTCTTCTTTCTTTTAACAACAATTCAAAAACAATATGGAAGAAAAAATAGAAACGAGCCAGGGAAGTTGTTTTTTTATTGCAATTGCTAATTTCAATTTTTTAATTGCAATTGCAGGAGCTTGCAAGGGGGTACCCGTTGTGGACATGTTTTTTCAATTTTTTCAAAGGATTTTAAAAAGAAAACAGCTGTTTTGAACAAGGTCAGATTTTTGAGTTTGTAAAGGTTTGGTTTGCTTATTGAAAAGAATCTAATCACAATTAGCAATTTTAGTACTGGTTGTGAACTGGTTTTCTGGATCAATACTAAATTTAAATTGGCCCTTTTACAATTTAGTAAGGGGGAAATCTCATAATTTTGGATTTTTCTGGAAATTATTTGTAGCTATTGTGAATGCTGTCCTATTCTTGCAACTGCTTTGGGGCAAGTTGACATTCTGTAATTAAAAAACAATAAGGGCTAATTTAAATTTAGTAAGGGCTAAAAAAATCCAGATCTGGAAATTATTTGTAGCTATTGCAAGCGTTTCACTATTGTGCCTGGAACATCATAAGGTAGTCAAGCCAGAGTTAGACTTTCGGGAATTGTCCGTGAAAATTTTTCCGACATTTCAGAGGAAAGAAGCAGAGAGTAGAAACCAAGTTTTACGAGGAACAGAAAAGTTCAAGTGCTTCACAGACTGTGCTTCGTTGCCTCTGACAAATTTGGCCGTCCTGCTGTTTCAAGAACAAATGGAACAAAAAAAAGCGACAGCTTTACGAGTGGAATCTCTGCCCAGCCACCTACGTTCTGGGACCTACTTCAGCTGCGTTTATCGCGACGGCATTTTGGAGCCCTGCGACAACGTTGAGTTGGAAGGCGCGGGTTGATTTGATTTTCAAATCAGTTTTGCGAGGGCGCATTGGTTGCTTGAGATGCTTTTGCGATTCCCAAGCGGTTGCTTGCTTTGGCTCTTGGCTCTTGCAACCTTTTTAGTCCACCTCCCAGAAAGCTCAAGGTATTCTCGCAATTTCATCACGCCTTCGAGACTGAGCCTCTGATGATCCGAGAGCAGAGGCCAGAGATAGTGAATGTCGATGTCTAACAGCCTCTAGGGCGGAATTGTAAGTTAGTTCCTGGAGTGATTCACCCGCGCACTTCAAAACTTTATGGCACTGCAACTTGTGCACGGATGTTTTCCTTTTTTGCCGGGGTTTATATTGACCCGTCAACAACTGCGACGACAGTATGTATGTATATATGATGAGGTATGATATATGATATGGTTTGCGGTCGCATTTCGCATCAAGTTTTGTAGTTAACATGTGGTGAATGTCGTTGTGAAGTTTTAGGCCGCCGAATTTTTAATTTTGGAAAGTAGTTCTTGCCATGGCCATTGATTATGGCGTAATTCCACTTGATTTTTCTGCTCGCATTTTTGAGGTTGTCCTCCTGGACAAGCATGCATGCGCATAATTCAGGAAAACGCGGTCGCGAGTGAGACGGAATGGTCAATTTAGGAATAGGAGCATGATCTTGGATTTTTTCCAAGTCCCATACGCGCATTTTTATTAGTTTGTCGCTCTGGCTCCGTTTTTCGTTGCAGGCGGCGGCAGTGACCATCTCCCGGCGGTGTTGCACTTGAGGGCTTTTTTGCAACAGTCCATGCCATTTCGATATCACTTTGGGCCTACTAACCTGCAATGAGGAATCCAAGTGTATACCAATATTGCGTCATTTGTAATGGAGTCAGATAGCTAGCAGAGACATTGTTGCATATATGATAAACGGAGTATAAGAATGGTGGAACATGACTTACGATTGTTTCGCGAGGTCCCGTTTGCAGATCGCAGGGTCTTTCTTTTAACAAACTTAGTGAAGGACGGGCTTTATTCTGCTGACAAATCGCAGGTGCAGAAAGAAGACGGCTGCACCTCTCAAAATTCCATTGGAGACGCCATTTATTGGATAGCTAGTTGCATACTTTATTGGAGGCCCAGAACATACAAAGTAGGTATGCCACATTACGCGCAAATCGAAGCACTGCATCAAGGAACTCCTGTCAACATGAATTTGTTTTCGTTCAGTCACATGGTTGCATTAAAATCTTCCTTTCATGGTGCTATCACCCTGATCCATCCGTCTGGGAGTGTGCAAGGCAAACCCTTCATATTTGCACGGATTGGTTTTTGCATGAAGTTCAAGTGAAACAGTTCCATGCTTCAGTGCCGCATCACACTGATGACAGCAGCCGAGTTCAGGATGAGAATCCCGAAGAATGGATCCAAGATTACACGTCGCTGTTGATTTCAGAAGCATTTTCTTGTTTTTTCTGGACGCGGGAGCAGTTGCTTGTTCAACCTGCGTTTAATTTCATTCACATGGATACGCCAGGTTTTACATAATCTAGTCAAAGTTAGTTCGACGATTGATTAAATTGGCTGCTTAAAAATCATTATATGTTGATGTGTGCAGTAGTCTTCATTACAATTTTTTCATTAGTTTGATACTCATTATTGGTACCAGCCAGGACCCAACATATTATGAGGACTATGGTCCAAGGTTGAAGACTAACAATCAACTTACTTTGTGTATACATAGCTGGTGCAACCAATGATCAGGAACTAGGTTGCTAAATATGGATGCGCACGTGGCCCCATGAACATTCAGAATAAACATACCAGGTGCAGCTGGTCTGTTTATTCTGAATGTTGTGGCACGCATGTTTGAAGGTAGACTTTCCCACATCTCTTAGAGATAGTGGGTTGTAGCTTTGGAAATCATTGGCAGCTTGTTCGGCGCCCGGCCGCTTGCTCACCGATAGTCGCCCTTTTAGCAGGGGTTGCGATTTCCAAATCTACACTCCGTGTCTCTCTCAACACGTTTCCCACGGGCAAGACCAATTCCATATGGGGCGGCAGCTTGTGCAGCGCCACGCGCTTGTACAGCAATGTAACCACAAACCAGCAATAAATGCTGGTCTATGGCTGAATGGAATTGGCTGTCCCCCCAGCTGAAGCTGCCCCAGACCAGTGCTGGATCCACGTGAACACCTGTCACACATGACATAAACCGGTATCAAGTATTTATTGGTAGTGAAAGTCATCTTAAACAAGTATTGTTGCTTCCATACGGAGCATGTTTCCTAATGAACAAAAATCAATGTGAATTATCCTTGTTTGACCAGTGTTAATCCCAAAAAATGATCAACAACATTCCCTGACCATCATTACCCGTTGAAACTCATTATAAGGGGTGGCATGCCGACCCCACAGTTGAACACCCTAACCCTCATTTTTTTCGCAATTAGGTACTTGGTAAGAAATCAAGGCGCAGCAAAGATCAATGGAACCAGTAGAAATCATCAATTGTTCAAGTTTCTGCCACCCAGCCTGGCAAGCTGACTGCTGCACTGCATGGTGAGCCGGTGTCTGTTCACTGAGCAGGGCCAAGGCTCAATGATGGAATTGATTTTGATGATGGGGTTAACATGATGTAGTCGCATAGCTTTATTATTCAGAGCGATGTCTTCAACAGATCACATTAGCAATAGGCACCACACAGCAACTGACTCCAGATAGGGGAAACTCCTACCAAAAAACCCTTACCGCGAAAGACCCTGGAACATTGAAGTGGATTAAGGGCGCCCTTCAACCATCATGCGCCGAGATTCGTAGTCTGAGGCTTCGGATGGATGGGCGTCGGTCTCCTTTGTTTGTCCAATGTTTTACAACAGAAAATCAGCTCCCCATACCAATGGGCTTTGATATGTTTGATTGTTTTCGTTTTTGAAATTGACGATGTTTTTCCATCCAATGGGTGAACAAAAACCATCAAAAATCAGTGTTTTTTGTTTTTGAAATCCATTGATATTTTTTGTTGTAATCATTCGGTGCTCAGGCAATTGAATGAATTTTCTCTCATCCAGTTGCCTGACAAAGTCCAGCAAGCCACCTACCATTGATGATCCATACTGGTCGCCACTGTTTTTTTTGACAGTAGTCATAGGGACGGAGCATTCGTATTTGATTGACGAATATGTCACCATGAGACCATTCTTCACGAATGTCAAACAGTCGTCAAACATTGGCTAATGAAAATACATCAACAACATTGGTAAATTCAACCACCATCAAGATCAATCCATGATGATACTAGTCAATTACCATTTTAGATTAATTTACAATGATCAATATTGGTTTGAAACGCGTATTGATCAACCACATTTAGTCATCATTACCCATTGTCAATTGACGTTCATTCACGAGATAGTCCTGAAAAATTTTGGTCACAGTGGTAAATGGTGGTAATTTACAGTACAGATTGGCACCCCCTCATGATAAGTTGGTTGAGATTGGCCACCATTCAGTAGAGTTCTGTCATATTTTTTGAAACTGGTACATGCCCCAGTGAACTAATCCGAGTTAGCGATCCCTGGGGGGTACCAGAAATTGTAGGTGATTGTGAATACCCTCTGTTAAACTTGGAAACCATCACATCGGTTGATCACACGTACAAGATGAGGCCCTCCAGTTCTAAGTTGGTTCAAATTCGCCATTTAACAAGCTAGTTATATTTTCCCTAATTGGTATAGTTGCCCTAGTAAACTAACATTTACCAAGTTAGTCATACCTTCCCCGAGTTTAGGAACGTGAACTAACCCAAGTGAGCCAACGATTGGGGGCACCTTCCTTGTAGATCGCCACCAGCGCCAGGCCAAAGCCATCCTGGAGTTGTTGAACGACAACGACATGCTTCGATCCGAGCGGGAGAAGGTGGGCGTGCAACAGCAGAGCGCAGCTAATTTCTCTCAGGGAAGCTGGATCCTGGAAGCATCCAGCATCCACCATCAAGAAGCTGGTTTACCTATTAAAACTGTGGTGATTTCTAGCGCAACTAGATTAGTTTGCCGACATCTTAGGGGAAACTCACCTGGTTGCGTGGACAATCCAGACTAGTTGTAGGAGATTTACCTATGTTTACCTATGAAAACTGTTGTGATCTTTAGCGCAACTAGATTACTTTGCCAGAGAGAGTATTATACTTGTTCTTTGATTATTGTTATCGTGCCTACTATGGCTCGCAGTATATCCTATGGAGTGGCAATCCGATCATTGGTTTTGTGAATTCGAGGCAGCTTGCAAGAGTGGCGGAAATGATTGGTGGAGGTCTTGACGCCTATGAGTGTTAGATAGTAATATGGGTGTTTCTCAAGTCATAGGGGTACCCCCACTTATCATCCAGTCCATTCACCATGTAATATACTCCAACCATAGCTCTGGGTTCCCGTAATGGCTACGCCTGTATCATGCATGTTGGATGTTATCTACAATCATAAGCCTTAGCCATACTTCTCTGAACTAGAGCAGTGAGTCATAGCCAGTTGGTTCTAAGATGTTCTTAGCCTGGTGAGTGGCTGTGCCGTCTACCAGGTCTACCATATTGTTTTGGAGGGGATAGGTGCTTCATCGATACATATGGTGGTTTCTCAACATAGGAGTACCCTTAAATCATCCACTACAAGGTGGGGCCCCAGCAGTTATAAGTTGGGTGATGAACCCCTATAACTGGTAGTTGACACTGGTTAAGTTAGTTATAAACCAACTTAGAAGTGGTTGGGGGCCCGCCTTGCATTAATCATTTTTGTAGTAAAGAAACAATCATTCTCAGTGTACCCCCTTTGTAAGAACTGACATGTGTTCTTTATCCACCAATGACATCCAAGGACAACACAATGGTCTAGCCATGATTTTGGGTCTTGCAACACCAAGAAGGTGCCAGCTGCTGCAATTGGTTGGCGATTGCATTTTCTATTCAAGGCCCTTGCAGAAATTAGGAGGATTTCATCAAGCATGTTCAAAGACTCTGAGCATCTATGAGCATCCATGAGCATCTATGAGCAACCATCGTTCATCAGAGATTCATTTAATTGTTCTCATTCAGCCACCACTTATAGCGATAGTTTGATCATCATTTAAATCAGGGTTACCACTGAAATCTTTTTACTCAACTGAGCCATCTTTCACATGATGATGAATCAGTGATTTACTTATCTATGATGATGATGATGATGATGATGATGATGATGATGATGATGATGATGATGATGATGATGTGACGATGATCATCAACTCACAAAATCTTCCTACTCAACCATGATGAACCAATGGTTTCCTTGCATCCCTAGCCGTAGACCATCCCTATCACCAATCCCTGCTGCTCAGGCTAAAACTCACCGAGAAAAATTCATGGGTATGTCGGGAACCGCAGGGATGCAACCAGGGAGGTACAAGGTAAGGCCCCTTAGTTATAACTTGGTCAATAAGCCACTCAACTAAAGTCGTATCTTCCACAAGTAGTAGTTTCCCTACTTAACCCTAGTTCCAAACCAACTTAGCTAACGATTGGGGGCCCCCTCCTCGTAGCAAGTCGTGCTGCTTGATATAGCTATGCCAGTGATGCTGGTGGCAGACTTTGATAACAAGCTGGTTGAAGGTGGATACGACTAGTAGATGATGTAGCAACGGTTGATTGCAACCAGCTGGTACATAATCTAATCAAATTACAATAACCAGTTAGTTGATTTCGACAGGGTTCATCATCAATTTGTAATAACTAGTGATTACTGGTTTATATTTTGATTCTTAATGAGGGTAACTGACTTGATTGTTTCATCATGAATTCAAAAACTGACGGGCAACGATGTACTCTACCTGCATCCGTTGACCGAGAAATGATGTGCAAGTTCATACGCATTTGCAGGTGATCATGACCATGGCCGGCTCCTGTCGGATTAATGTTAACTAACGCCCATGAACCAGTCTATCCATCCGTAAAGGAGGCACAATGCAAATCTTCATTGTTTCAGATCCCATCTGAGTCACACATTCCTCGCAAAAGTCCTCAGATAGGCATTCTCTACTTGTCATCACATATCACTATTTTGTACTGGGGAACACTTCAATGTAAAAGAG
This sequence comes from Symbiodinium kawagutii, assembly GCA_009767595.1. Lineage (NCBI taxonomy): Eukaryota > Dinophyceae > Suessiales > Symbiodiniaceae > Symbiodinium > Symbiodinium kawagutii. Next base: position 1,139,216 of record VSDK01021871.1, read on the forward strand.
ACAGGAACCACGTCACTCATTGCTATACTGCTGCTTCGATTATTTTCCCTGACCAGTTTAAGTACCAGTTGAACTACCAGTTGAGGTAGATGTGACAATCTGGGCCAAGATAATTGGGATGTCCCACACGCTACCAGTTCTGTGAGCCCCTCGTCCCTCGTTTTGATGGGTCACGATGGGTCATGATGGGTCATGGGTAACCATCAACATGGACTCGGCGTGATTGCGGATCAAAAACTGGCTATTGTAGCGGGTACAATGAGTTAAGAGTGAAGTGAGATGAGAGTATGTACGTGCAAAACGTCTCTTGATCAACCACCGTTTTTCTTCGGTCTCTTATTCCGTCAACATCGACCTTAGATGCCATAGCTCACCCAACCGCTCACCCAACCAAGACTCCCCACAAAGATTCGATGATTTGCAGCTACCGTTGCATGTTCGCAGCTTCCCATGTTGAGTGCTGTTTGGCATTGGCATCCCATCCCAAATCGTTCATCTCCCAGGAAAAAACAACAACAAGATCGTTTTGGAATGTTTTAGGATGTATGCCACCCCAGTTCACAATTCATCAATTGACAAAGACCTGAATGCATGCAGCAGTGATAAACCATATCAAAGCAAAACGGTTGGTTCTTGCATCTTCTAAGTCATGTCATGTGAATCAAAAAGGGGTATCAGAGAACCCTAGGAAGGTTGTCGCAATGATGAATCAATTTGGAGTTCTAGTGACGAACTGACTAACATACTTGATTGACTCCATACATAACTCTACCTTTCCAGTTGCCTTTCTAATAGCTAATCATCGCTACTGCGATGACCTGGCTACCAACTTCATACGTAACCGGAAGGGTATGATTGTATATTTGCATCTCGAAATCTATATCCCATGCCTGATGTAAGGATTGATTGGAAAATGTTCCATGTGGAAGAGCAAACAGTTGAAAGCTGTTGCGTCACTGCACCGGGAGTTTCCCCTTGCGGCACTGAGCCTTGAGGGAAGGGAATGTGTCAATGGCACGACCGGAGGGGATGTTCGTAAGTGCCATCAAGCATCAAACGGTTGATATTGACCAATGTAAAATCATCACAGATTGTGGATGCCCCCAGTGGCTGCGAACTTAGGTTTGTTCACTAGGTAACTACCAGTTATAAGCCACCCAAGTATAGCTATATATTCTCTACAGCTGCTAGTTGCCCTAGTCATACCCTAAGTTCGCAAAGTGGGGAGTGCATCCGTAGGTGTCACCCCACTCATGGTGTAACTCTTGGTTCATGCCTTTCTATCAGTGGTATCTATCACCATTGGGGAGTTGCTTTCCATCCCCGGCGCTGTAAGGTCTTCAGTGGATAGCAGCAGCTACTGCGGCAATGGTGGTGGCGGTGGTGGATACGGTGGCGGTGGGAACTATGGCGGAAGTAGCAACTATGGCGGTGGTGGCGGAGGAAATTATGGAGGTGCGGATGCTGCAGGTTCGACTCACAGTTCCTGGCAGGTTGAACCTCAACATCAGTTTTTGAGGTGGCAATGTTCACAGTACCAAAGTTTTGAAAGGAATAGTCGGCTGGTTGACATGTTCAGCATTGCTCAGGGTTGATCAACATTGTTCAGCTACACATTTCGCGCTATACATATATATATATACACACATACATTTTATTCATCATTGGCGATCATTGATTCTTAGTATAACAATTTAAGTCAGCATCATTCTCCATCATTCTATGGTACTTTTCAAAATTGGGGTACCAATATGAAATACTTTTAGCAAGAAACCATCCATTTTGGGGGTAACCCATTTCAAGAAACCACCAAATGTACTTGAACATTTCAGTAAAACTGAAAGTACATTCAAGGTATCAATCAAGATGATCAATCAACCATGATCAACCACTATTGATTAATCAGTATCGACCATTATCGATTCACCAGGATGACTGGCCCATAGCAGTGGCAGCTGGTTCCACTGCATTTCCTGTGATCCGCAGTGTTCCATAGGTCCGGTTCATCGATATACATCTACATTTTGTTCATGTCTTGTTCATGATTTGTGCACCCTAGTTCCGGCACAATGAAGGGATGATTGGTTCCAGGTTGTGATTGTATATCAACAATCGTGAACCATGTCATTCATCAGGTGCTGGAAACAGCTTCATTGCTAACCCCTTATGAGTTTTCTGACGGTGTTGCATTTCCGTTCTTAGCGGTACATCTGCATGAATTCTTACTGTCAGCACCAGGTAGCGGTGGCAGTTACGGCGGTGGCAGCAGCTACTCTGGGCTGCTCGGGCTGCACATGGTTCAAAGTTAAATAAGCACTGGGCTTGTTTGCATTTATCTGGCCCGTTCTGGCGCTACCCTTCCAGTTACCTATATAATGGGCAGCTATCCTCAACCATAGTGCAACAATCCCTACTTAGGGGTTACCCTAGAGGTAGCTCGAAGGATTGAGTGGGCTATTCAGCAACCAAGGTGGCAGTAAATACTTGTTGACACCGGCTAGTCAATTTTGAGTTCTGCTGCTTTCGTTTGATGGTGGTTAATGTGGTTCATATACTGGTGGGATTACTGAGCAACTGTAATCAACAATAATGGCCATAGCCGACAGGTTGTTAAGGGTTGATGATGGAGCAAGCAGTAGTGAAACAACCGGTAGTGATCCTTAATCATCAACTACCGTAGTGTTAATGTTTGTAAACACTGGGTTGTAAGGAACTATTGTAATGATGGAACCCACTGGTTAGTGATGATTACAATAGACCGTAGGAGAGCCCGTTTTTAACAGTTTCACCAGATCAATAGCTTTTTCAATGGGATCTGATGATGGGTTTATATTTGATTTCGATTGTTTACCTGGCTGGTGATTTTTAAACCGGAGTGGGAGCTGGAAGTGGTGCCTACGGATATCCAAGTGGGCTAGTTCCTTCAGGGCATGCCATCTTCGCAGTGCCGAGGTGGTGTGGACGCGTGGAAAAGTGGAAAAGGTTGGTTGGTTCAATTATATCATATCTTTTGGATGGCTCAACTAAGCACCAACCTGCTGCGTTGTAGAGTAGATTTGCTCTTTAAGCATCAAGCTTTTTACACGCAACCTGTTGGGAGCATAATACCTCGAGGGCCCCAAACCGTACATGATAGGCACAATTGTTTCAACGGTGTTTTCTCACGTCATAGGGGTATCCCCATCATCCAATGTGAATCATTTATAGTAATAGAGAAGAACCGTTTTTGGTGTTTCTCAAGTCATAGGGGTATACCCCCAGTTAGAATCCAGTTGATAAACCATTTAATTATAGTAAGAAACTCCAATCATAACTTCTGGGGTCGCATATGGCTTGAGAAACCACCTTGAACCTGTAAAAATGGCCACTGGTATTCTCCTCTAGCAATCATTGCAAAATATGGGCTTTATCCTCTAAAAAGGAGGGCGTTGGATACCAATGGTTGCCAGTATGATTGATTGGAATTATGGGTTTCTCGGAATTGTTAATCAACCATGGTTGTAGGGCTACCCAGTCATGGTTGTAGGGCTTCTGATCCAATCATAAGCATAAGTTATGTCCCATGTGCATCCCCCCAACTGCACTTCCATGCTGGACTCCTACTCCACAGCAGGGGAAATCATTTTCCGCACGACTCAGGGGCGGTGGGGGTGGCTATGGCGAGAAGCCGCCGCCTCCTCAGCGTGGTTCTCCGGTGTGGCAGAACTGTGCACGCTTCGGAATAACAGCGCAATCATATTGGACATATAGGGCCGTTTCTTGCAATAGGGGACCCCCCAAACTGGTTGGCTTATTTCTACAAAGTCTTGGAGATGGGGGTGGAGAAAGAGAGAGAGAGAGAGAGAGAGATTGCTGCAAATGATAAATATGGAATGTCTATAGGGGGATATAGTTTCGAGAAACCCCCATATGGCAATGGGTCATAACAAATAAAGCCAAAAAGAGATCCAAACATGAGTAATATGTCACATCCCAACAACAACCAGTTTTGTCATCTATGGGATGTTCACCAGCGGTCTTAATTGGACAAGTTTTTGTCAATCCAGAGGAATATCCATACACTTGCATTATGGACACCTTCCAACTGTAATAGCAACAGTAATAGTTTATGCAGTTTTTTTTTACATGGCCATTCATTTTGGAGGAGCGATTAGGAGTCATGATCATCCAAACAGATCTGAACATCATGTAGCACAAGCTCCAAGAACCATAAACCAGCACTGCTGAAAACATCCAGCACGTGTCTTGTTGTTTGATCACTTGACCATATTATTTCACAGAGCAAAACAATCAAAATCAATCTAACAGTAGAGATGCTTTCCCGCCAAAACAAACATGTTTCAATCCTGCTAAGAGGCCTACCCTGCGATGATCCCAACTCTCTTCATAGAACTGCAGGGAATTCCGCGCCACGCTGTTGCGCGGAATGCGGAGGTATGACCCGTACGTTGGCAACAAGAAATTCGAAGAAGCGCGTCGAAGAAACGATGATCGAGACAGAGATGAGTGTGGTCCCGAGCTGTTGGGAAGATTCCGCCGACCCAAGCGACATGATCCACTGGTGGTGATGACCATGGGTGCTTAAAATGGTTGGATGGCCTAGCCACAAACAATAATGGCGATAACACCTATGGCGCTGACGATGATGGTGGTGGTGATGATGGTGTGGTGATGCTGGTTGTGATGATGGTGATGATGATTGTGATATTCCCTCCCAACCTACTGCAGCGAGCTGAATCCATACCAACAATTCCTTCATTTGCTTTATCTATAGAGAATGTCCATGCCAGCGATGTAGCAGGTTACCTGCCATTAAAACCCACTATTGACCACTTGGTGATGGCGATTGAGAACTGATGATTGAATGATTGATAGCCTTTAGTAGTGATTCATAACCATAGACAACTAGCAATGTGTGCCGCTCCACAAGTTGTTTGATGTAACCCTGGTAGTCCCGGCCACGCAAGCTGCGCACCAGCTTAGGATGCTGAGATGTCATGTGGTCTCCAGTGACGTGTAGTGACGTTCCTCATGTTGTTCGGGTCCTGCAGTGGCTATGGGTCAATACTACCTATCAGAATATATAGGGGATAATAACCAACAATATATATCATGATAGGTACGGGGTTATTGATGGGTAATGATTAGGGAATACAATGACTCAATATGTATTACCGAAGAATATGCTACAGAATGCAACGGTTTATGATGGTACACCAGGGGTACAGGCTATTGACCCACAGCCAAGTAAACTTCCAGGGACGTCCAACAAAATCTAACTGGCTTATGATGCTTGGATGGTTTAGGGGTACCACCGTTGACTAGTATCATTGTACTATCCACTATGAATCCATCACTATTAAGCCTGCTAATAAGCTGCTAATATAATCATTCTGAAATCACAAAGCCAGCTGGATTGATTATCATTACTTAGGCATTATTTTGTTCATCATTTCTCATCAGGATTCACCGGATATTCACCACTATATTAACCACCGAGAAATATTACTATGTCAATCACGATAGATAGGCATCAACCACTACAAGCACTGATAGTCAACCATAACACTTTTTTTAACTACAACTACTGATAGTCAACCACTATATTCAACAGTATTATATTAACCACAGAGGAATGATATTATTACCCCAAATCATTTTTTATTAATCATTTTTAGTAATCAACCAACCATTTTTTGGGGGTCCGGTATTTTAAGAAACATCCACACAAGTCAATTACACTCTAGTCATCGAACAGTTCGCTGGCTTGAAAATCACCATTGAGAAACCACCCTATTGACTGCGACATCAACCACTACAAGCATTTGGCTGTGGGTCAAAACCCTGTACCCCTGGTTCCCCCACTATTGACTATTGTTTTCCCTATTATTGTTGGTGGAAATCCCCATTAGTTGATTGATTGATATTGACTCATAGCCATTTGACTCCACGCTCCGATACGACGTCGACAGGCGTGACCGATACGACGATGATCGGAACGACCGGCGTCGTGGGGAGCTTAGCGAGCTTAGACCAGCGGGTGCCAAGAGCTGCGAGTGCCGGATTACCAAATGATGGGTGGTTGGTGGTTGATACAATGGTGAATAACCACCCATCATTAATTGATAGTATAAACTAACCATTGATAGTAGTGATTGATAGTAGTGATTGATAGTAGTGATTAATAGTATTGATAGTAGTGATTGATAGTAGTCATTGATGGGTGGTTAGTGGTAAATACCATGGATAGTAGTGATTGATATTATAAACTAAGCATCAATCCCGCTACATTACCATGATAAACCATCAATCACCCATGATTATTTGTGGTGATTGATGGGTTATTTTGGATGGTTGATCGTTTATAATTAATGGTGAATATGGGGGAATACCTAGCTGTTTAACGGTTGATAATAGAGGATAATCAGCAAGGAAATCTGGAAATACCCAACCATAGTGGCTATTCATGGGTGAATCATGGCTACAATTTTACTACTGGTCCAATGATGAATAATATTGTGGTTAATTAATAATGATTTGACATGATTAATTGTGGTTAATTAATCATGATCCAGATGGTGTTTCTTGATGATGGACTATAGTATAGGGGTCTCTTAAGCTAAAACCATTGAGCCATGGTTTGTTTACCACTATAAATTAAAGGTAGTTGATAGTGGATTTATGGGTATCCCATTCTAAAAAAACCAAGCTAAGGAATAACCAAGGATTTTGATGGGTGAAGCATATGTCTATCAGTAGACTGTAAGCGCCAGGATTGATGATTAATGGTGGTGGTTGCGATGACCGTTGCTGTGTGATGATGATGATGATGATGATGATGATGATGATGATGATGATGATGATAAGGATAAGATATCACGATCGGTTATTTAGTTGGAGATGGATCTACTTGTAATTCACTGAGAATTGAACGTATTTGGCAGGGAGCAACAATCCAGCATTAAGAATAGTCAAGTCATAAAGATTGGATCATTCATTCTTGTTACTCTAACTAGCTTCGGTGATACGAGTTAGATGGGGGCCAAAGTGGGAACCTAGAAATACCAATGAAGCTACGTGAAGTCAACGAAGAAACCTGGTTGGATTGGGCTTGTGATTCACAGAGACCAAGGTTTGGTTAATTCGATTAAAAAGCAAACCATGCATAATAAGCAGGATGTAGTGTCACGAATGGTTAATCAGGTGAGTACCCGACAAGATTATCAGATGAACAGACAAGTAAGTAGAATGAGTTGGCATATGTCTGTATAAGTTGGTTGTCAGGCTTAAGATGATTTATTCTTTGCTATGGGAGCTAGACCCATTGTTTGACCCATATTGTTTGTAAAACAGAAGTGGTTTCTTGGATGCGCACCTTGGGTTACGACCATAGGTATGATCCCTTTCAGGTAGCTGAACTAAACCCTCGAAACCATAGTTAGTGACCACTTACTAAGTGGCGGTGCACATCCAAGTACAGCGTCTTGACGATTTCCATTGTGGTTTCTCAAAATAGGGGACCCCCCCAATTAATCAACTATTGATTGGCCCTTGGTCAATATTAACCAACCAATAACGGGGGATAATCACCACCAAGAATAAGGAAAACAAAGGTTCATGATGGGGGAACCAGGAGTACAGGGTTTTGACCCACAGCCTAATCACCTACAGCAATCAACCAACCATAACTTGAAGGTCCCAAACTGGCTTGAGAAACCATCATATGGTTGTTGGTTCTTATGCCGAGCTTTATCAACAAATGTGAGAAACCACCATATGGTTGATATATGCCCTATTATTGTTGGTTATCATCCCTCATACTCCGTTATTAAGCCCCATGCAACCTTGAGAAACCCTCCCATGGCTGGAGAAACACCTCCATGCAACAAAAAATGGCTATGGGTCAAGCAGTTAACCAACCAATGATGGGGATAATAACCAACACTAATAAGGAAAGCAAAGGTTAATGATGGGAGAACCAGGGGTACGGGGTTCTGACCCACTGCCAAATCTACCCACGAACCCACGCTTCAAGGACGTGACGATGATTACGACGACCGTCGTCGGCGAGACGACCGCGACGACCGGGCCGGGGGCTCGCAGTGCGGCGTCAGTTGGATGCGTTCATGGCGTAAAAGGATGGCTTTGATGGCGATGGGTCATGGTTAATGATGGTTAGTGTTGGTTCATGATGGTTAGTGATGGTTGATGATGAGTGGTGATGGTTAGTGATGGCTAATGACCCCCTAGACAAACCAATCACCAACCATCACTAAACCTTCATTAATTATCATTAATAAACCATCATTAATCATCATTGATTAACCATCATTAACCATCATTAATCATCACTAACCATCATTAACCATCATTAGCCATCATTAATCATCACTAACCATCATTAACCATCACTAACCATCATTAACCATCATTAACCATCATTAATCATCACTAACCATCATTAACCATCATTAACTACCACTAACACTAACCATCACTAACCATCATTAACCATCATTAACTACCACTAACACTAACCATCACCAACCATCATTAACCATCATTAACTACCACTAACACTAACCATCACTAACCATCATTAACCATCATTAACTACCACTAACACTAACCATCAC
>VSDK01021871.1:1148251-1159119 GCA_009767595.1 Symbiodinium kawagutii
CCTACCACTAACACTAACCACCCCCAACCATCATTAACCATCATTAACTACCACTAACACTAACCATCACTAACCATCATTAACCATCATTAACTACCACTAACACTAACCATCACTAACCATCATTAACCATCATTAACTACCACTAACACTAACCATCACCAACCATCATTAACCATCATTAACTACCACTAACACTAACCATCACTAACCATCATTAACCATCATTAACTACCACTAACACTAACCATCACTAACCATCACTAATCATCACCAACCATCATTAACCATCATTAACTACCATGTTGATTGCTGAGTGCTAAAGTTGGGCTGGTCCAAATGATGCATTTGATCCAAGCCTGTGATCAAACTGCAACTCCACCGAGTTCGCACCTTGTTGATGAGCGGCCGGCCGACCATCCCACCCGTAGTCAGAAGTACAATGCATGATGCCATGATTACTACTCCGGCTGGTGGTTTTTTAGTGGTTGCAACCGTTAATAATGGTTAATGATCAGGGATCATAGGCAACAACAGTGGTTACACAACTACTGGTTGCTGGTTTGATTGCATTTTTTCCGAATGCATATGAACACATGATTGGTTGGTTGACAAACATATTTTTCATAGGGGTTGAAACCATCAACGAGACTATGATTGTACTTCAACAATGATCATAGAATCCACGAATCGATTATACTTCAATACGTCATTTGTAAGCACAATCCATGATCCGATGACTGCGAATCTGGGCATGTGCCAAAATAGTGGTGACCCCGAAAACCAATGGTTTCCATTTGTAAAAAGATCATTAGCTTTGGTGGGTGCCCATTGGGTACCTTAGAGCTTAGCACGTCCCATCGTAGCCATCCCATGACCTTCAACGGTGATGTTCTGACACAGCCCCAGGATGATGATCGGCGTAGACGTGATGATCGGGACAGAGATGCAGGTGTGGCTGTGCTGTGCATGGCCTTGCTACAGGGGATGTCGAATTGGTGGTTTCTCAGAAGACGGATACCTCATACCTCCCAAATCATGCCCAACTAGTTGGTTTTAGACTATCAATTTTTAGGGGCCCTCTAGTTTGAGAAACTGCTAAATGATTGAATCTCTAAACGAACTTACAGATGATTGACCCATTAGATCCCAAATTGACATATTAGATCCCAGGATTTTTAGGGAATTCTACATTGAATTTACTATGAATGAACATGAGGTTGACCCTGAGCAACTGCATCTTCAAGTCATTCTCAACACCATTCACGGTCTGAATCTACTATCAATAGTGGGAGTTAATCACTACTTAATCAATCGCTTCATACTATGAAAGTTGCATTAGGGTGAGTTCCAACCTCGAGATGGATGATATTGAACATATTTATGTGGTTCAATGTGATTTTACAACCTTAGCTATACAGTTGGTCCAATACCATGGCTATATTTTGACCAAGCTTGGTTACTTTGTCCAACATGTAGGTTAGCATCGCATAAGGTGTTTTCTCACAATAGGGGTACCCCCACATCATCCGTTCTCAATCGTTCATAAATTATAGTCGTAAAGCATTTTCTATTAATTGTTAAAAGTAGTAATCCAACCATAGCTTTGGGGGTTTGTTAATGGCTTAAGAACCCCCCCATATCATCATCCAACACTACCATCACATGGCAGATTCCATGCACCACCGGGACCCGCTTATCTAGGTCGGCGTGAGGAGCGAGATGATCGTGACGACAGGTGGGGAGATCTCCCCCACCACGGGTGGCAGGGATGAGTGGTTCAGGGCGGCAGGAACGAGTTGGAAGTTGGTTGGTGAATGATTGTTGCTGATGGTTGATGGTTGTTGGCTTGATAGTGAAGGATCAGTGTAGTAGAACTGCTTTGCTTATGGTTCGTCATAACGATGTTTGAAATGAATGCATGGACAAATGTTGATTTTTGTTTTTGATGCTTTATTCATGGTGAAGGTTGCTGGCTAATGATGTAAGCACCAGGGTGGGTGTCGATGGTTGATCATTGGACAATGCTTAGCCACGGCCGATTGATGATGGTGAGACTGTTCACAAGTTCTGCCAGGCGCGATCGGGATCGTCGGCACCTCAGTCGAAAGGGACGTTGGCACCCGCAGCGTTTACGCAACTGCGCTCTGCTCAGTGCAAGTGTACAGGTCATGAAATAATATATGTTTAATCAACCATAGAACTATCAATCAACAAAGCGTACTACAGGAATTGCTTCAAGTTGGTGAAAAATCAACTTCACTATTCAATCAACCGGTAGGAGCTCACCCACAAGTGTAGTTCGAATAATCACGTCTTGAAAGATGGAATGGCCAGAATATTATTGCTATATCCCTTTTGTTTTTGGTGACTATCCCTAACTTTATCAACCAATATTAACCATGAATCAACTAATGCTGACCATTGGTTAATGGCTATTAAGCATGAAACATTACGAACTATAGTCATGAATCATTACAAACCTCTACCACACACTATAATAACTCATTGATCATAATATATCATAATGATTGATAACCATTATTCATCAACCATTGTCAATCAACCATTGTTAATTGACCATTGGTTATATAAACTACGAACCCTTTACCAGGCACTACAAGCAATCATTGATTATCTTGATTAACAACCATTGTTCATTAACCATTCATATTAATTAACCATTGGTCACTGAGGTTATTTAACTACGAATTATACAGTCATGTGTACCATTATTGTTAATGAATTAATGTTAATTCACCATTATGGTTGTTGATGTCATTAACCACGAACAATAGCCATTAACCATAACCATTGAACACTACATATTGTTTGTTGGTTAATTCACCACTATTGTTATTGTCATCAACCACGTTAACCACGAACTATAGCCATTAACCGTTGGTTCTTCACCCTGGAATCCCCATGGAGAATCTCAAGCGAGGCCGACGCGAAGACGATTTTGACGACCGCCGGCGAAGAGACGCTCGGCTCGACCTGTTGGGGCCGTTCGGCACGGTCGGAACTTGGATGCGGGGAACTTGGAGACCTGTGAGTAGTGGCTATGGGTGTAGCCATAGGGGACCCCCAAACTGCTTGGTTTGTTACTATAGATGGTTAGTAAACTGGATGATTTGGGGTACCCCTATGACTTGAGAAACCCCATATGGCTATGGGTCAAGCAGTTAACCAACCAAATGGTGATTTTTAGCTGGTTAATGGTTCATAATGGGGTATAATAAGCAGCGATAGTAGGGGGTATACCAGCTATGTATGGCTATGGGTCAATATTAATCAACCAATAATGGGGATAATAACCAACAATATTAGGGGAAACGATGGTGAATGATAGGGAACCAGGTGTACAGGGTTTTGACCCATAGCCATCATATGGTGGTTTCTCAAAACCGGGAACCCCCCAAAATGGGTGGTTTATTAGCTATCAATTCGTTAATGACAAGGATCATTTGTGGGTACCCCTATTTGAGAAACAACCATATATTCTCAACGGGTTGTGGCTAGTTAACATATATTGATCAAGTATATTAGCCATATCATGGTTATAGCTTATAGTAACTCTACTTGTTAACCGCAGCATCAATCATGGTTATTTTTGGAATTGTTTGCATAGATATGATTCATAGAGGTTGACGATATTTCAGGCAGGCTGAAATTGTCCATGGCCATGCCCCTAGGCTGTTTTTACAGGCTAACCTGCTTAGGATGGTGGCTCGGGGTACCACCATAGAAATGGGACAGCCTCATATACTCAAATACCCTTTGATTAGCTAACGATGGCAATGGAAAATCACCATGTATCACGTATAAATGTTGGAATCTCCATTGCCATCTTAGTTTACCAGAGGGTAGATCGAAGATCGATACCGCCGGACATGTTCCAGATAGTTCGTCGCTTGATGCTTGTTTTCCGGCCTGCAATTCAGTTGGAATCCTGTGTGGATGTACTTTTCTTGTGTGTGGTTTCACATATTTTTTAGTATCCCTACTATTAACAGATGCTTGGTTGGTTGACCAATTGTTTTCATAGGGGGTTGAAACCACCAACCACTTTTATTTGCATGGTTTGTGTACTAGCGATCATCATTCAATGGAAACTCGTGTCCTCCCCTACAAGTAGCTAATCCTGAAAGAGGTCCGAGTGTAGCTTGTACTCCAGCTACTTTATCAAATATTTTAGGTCAACAGGGCTTACTGCAACCACTATTGGAGTAGCTATTGTTCAATTATTGTGTGGTTCGGCAAGCGCCAAATGCGATGATCAGATCAAATGGCTCTACTCGACGCTTATTTGGTGAAGGATGCATGATGAACAACAGTGACCATGTAACCCTGCTAGGCTTCAGCAGCAATGATGAAATGTACTCCTAGTCTGCTTGATTGATCAACCCAGGACTTATGACTGGCGGGTAAACCTACATGGAGATGAGACATCATGAAGTTTATTACAGCATCAAGCTTGTGTGTGTGTGTGTGCAGCATGTTCCTCAATCCTGACCATGCGACAAGGCTTACTTAACTACTTGGCAAGCATATTCCTGAACTCTCCTGGTTACGTAGTCAAGCGTTTGAATGCTTGAGCAGTTGCCATGTTTTTGCCGAGGACAGCAGGGACGACCGCAAGCCTGAGAAGCCGGCGGCACCACAGGTGCGGTGATCGGGGTTGCAGGTTTGTCCCAATGGAGTTTGTACCTTTGGCCTGGAGGGTCAGTGATGGATGTTTTGGATGGTTTCACACATTTTTAAGTTTCCCTAGTAACTAATTATTAACCAATGGTTTGTTGACTAGAATATTTTTCATAGGGGTTGAAACCATCAAACAATTGATGTTTTGGATAAGAACTGTCAGAAATCGCGCAGATATGCACAGATGCGGTTCTTTCTCAAAATATGGGACCCCCGAAATCATCCAATAGTAAAAAATTAGAGCAACCATTTGTGGGTTCCCGTGGGAAGTCTGAGGAACCCCCATGTAATGAAGGTATGTCCCTTCTAAGCTTGTTACGTATGGTGATTGTGCCTATCGACCCAGCTATCGAACCCCATTGGATGCCTTGGTGGATGCCCCTGGTTGCCGGCGCCAGGCGAACCTGCTGGACATGGGTGACCCCTCGCCAGCACCGGCACCAGCAGCACCAGCAGCATCAGCGGCCCAGGGCTGGGGTTTGGGAGCTCAGTTTTGTGATGAAACCCCAGATGCAGGATCAATCAGGTGAACAAAATATTCAAGTGGCGGTTTCTCAAGTCAGAAATTTGGTACCCCGAAATCATCCAATATCAATCATTTATGGTAAGAAACCAGCCATTTTTTGGGTTCCATATTTTGAGAAACACGCAAGTGGGCATTGTGGATTTTTTGATGCTTTATCAATGATCATCCATGGATTCAGCGATATTTGTTGATTGATTTGATTGTTGATTAGATCAATAGTTGGTGATCTTTTGATGCTTCAAACCTCTTCATTCGCCCAGCTCTTCAGGTTCAGCTGGTGGTTCCACTATTTCATTATCATTCAACCATGACCATACCATCATTGAATTTAAGCATCGTCCTACCAGCAATGTACCATTGATTAATGATTCATCATCAGTTTACCAGCTGATTAGCCAGTCAAACCTATCTCAAATCCATCTTACGCCCATATTAATGATGGTACCCAGATTAAACTCTTGCTGATTGATAGTTAATTAAATGATGGTAAACCAGCTGATCCACCAAGCCATTCGTTCATCCTAATAATCTTGACCCCATGTGCAACCCATGCTAAACCCATGTTGAACAATCAATGAAACGTCAAATATTCATTCTTTAACCAAGCACTAATCCTTATTGTTAACCAGTAACTAACCATTAGTTAACAATGAGTTTGCATTACTTCACCACTATAGTTATCATACAACCATTACTTAGCCAATGCCTAACCATTAGCTAACAATAATGCTAAGCATTGCTTCACGACTGTAGACTATACCCGTTGGTGGTTTTTAACATTTTTAGTTTTCCCTAGTAATCATTAACAAATGGTTGGTTGATGTTGGTTGACTAATATGTTTCATAGGGGCGGTTCAACCACCACTCAGTATAGATACAGTATTGAATCCATTAGCTATCCTAATATTTAAGACTATCCCTCACCTGTTAGACATCCCTAAAGCCGATTTTAGCTGATCACTTGTGTCTAACACCACCTCCATATTGAATCCATTAGCTAATCCTAAAGTTCTCATCCCTCACCGTGCCTCACCTCCGCAGGTGCCTTCGAGGGCGGCTCCTCCGACTTCGCAGACTTCACCAGCGCTGCGCCCAAAGCTCCGGCGGCCGCCGATGGCTTCGGTGACTTCGTAGGCGCGGAGGGAAGAGCAAGGGATGTCAGGGCGATGGATGGTTAATGGTTGGCTAATGGCTGGTCAATGGTTGGTAAATGATGTCTAATGGCTCATAGGTGTTAATAGATGCTTAATGATTGAATCAGCGATTTGGTGGTTCAATGAGTGGTTTAATGTTTAATAGCTTGTTAGTAGATGTTATTAGTAATGGAAATGTGACGGTTAACCATGGTTACTAGTTGGTTAGTGGTTGGTTAATGATATTTGATGGTTCATTGGTGGTTAAGAATGGTGATAGTGATGGCGAAGGGTGACGGATTTGCAAGTTATTAATGGTTATTACGGGCTATTTGGCTGGATATTGATGGTTAATGATGGTAAAAATGGCTTAAGAGTTGTTTGATAGTACTGGTCATATGATGGTTAATGATAGCTAATGAAGGATGATGGATTTGGTGGTTCAATGATTGGTTTTATGATGGTTAATAGTTGGTGGATTGCTAATGGTATCATGGTGGTGAATGATGGTAAATCATGGTAATATGATAGTAATGATGATAAATTTACAAGGGGTGATGGACGGTGATAATTAGTCATGGCTGAATGATGGTTAATGATGGCTTGACAACATAAACCTGACTCTCATTAACAACATAAAACTGATGTTTCATTATCATAAATCTATATAGACCTACATATGACCAACAGAAACATAGATACTGGTCGGTGTGTTTGAATATATTTTTATTGTTTCCCTAGTATTTTTGTTTCATGGGGGTTGAAACCACCAGCCAGACAATGGTTGTTGAAAACTCAATGATGGTTAGATATGGTTGAATGAGCCATGGTAAATAATGGTTGACTTGATACTTGGTTTACTGATAGTTGATTAACAAGGGTGAAAACTGGGTGATGATGGTTGAATTTGCGATGGTTTATTGTTGGTTGCTAATGGTCAACGGTTATGGAATGCTACAGCCTTTCATGTGGATATGTATATAGATCTTCAATATTATTTGATATTGATTGATCTGATCATACATATATGCTTGAATAGATTTAAACCACCAATAGATACTTCTGTATGTGTACATGGTTTGTCCATTTGTTTTTACGGCTGAGAATGGCGTCCAACAATTCCGACCACGATGATTGACTGTTGGTAGCAACCTTATCATCAGCAGGGGATGTTGTCCAGGGGGTAAACGCCAGGGTTAGCTGAAAGGTTAGCTGAAATTTGACTGCTTTCTACTTGTATCCCACCTTCTTATTTGTTACTGCATGCAGCCGCACGCTGTTGCTGCTGTTGTCATTGTTGCTTTTGGCGAGACTTACCCACGATACTGCGATGTTGATTGGTGATTGTTGGAATCATGAGTGATGGAGAAATGTGTAACCAATCATTTTTGTGTAAAGTAATCATGCTGTATAGTAGCTGGTTCCCAAAGCTGAGGTTACAAAGCACTTACCCAAATGTATAATGGTGGTTTATAATCACTGTCACTCCTGTTGTTGCTGTTGTTGCTAGTACTATTTTGTCCTGCTCGTACAAAAACCGACTATTATTAACAACATAAACCTGATGCATCATGATCATATGCCTATGTTGTACATAAAGAAATATACACTGCTTGGTGGTTTCAAATATTGTTTATTTTTCTTGGCATTAACAAATGGTTGTTTGATTGATGAGCATATTTTTCATGGAGCTTGAAACCACCAACCAGACTATAATTGTACTTCAACCCACGAATCGATGATATTTCAATACTTCAACTGTAGATACAATCCTATATAGTCTACACAAACCTATATATCATCCGATAGTTCCCAAACACTTCCCGGTTGATGCTGGGAATCGCTTCAGCCATAGGCACTTCAGCGCCAGCCGCGCCAGCGCCTGTCCGGCACTGAGCAGATGATTTTGTTCGCCGCTTTCGCTGGTTCAAACCTTTCCCCATGCTGCCAGCTACCAGCCAATAGTCGGTAACCAGCTGGTTTCTACCATCGTTGTAACTGGAGTTGGTTACCTGCTATTTCATGGTAACTCGAAGCATAGGGTTAAGCATTGAGCCATGAATAGTTCAAAACAAAGATTTGGCTAAACATGCATCAAACATCAACCATTGCTTAACCAAACTGCCATGAGCTCCCAGTTTGCTTTACATGTATGTTTGATCAACCAAGCATGAACCATTGGTTGGTTCAGTTCCCTCAGCTGGCAGGCCCTGCGCCATTCATAGTCAGTGCCGTGAAAAACTTGGGATGGTTGACCTTGTTCGACGTAGACCTTGGAGCTGAAGCATCCCGGATGGTTTGATCCACCAGTTTTGGATGGTTTGATCCACTTGGGTGGTGCAGTTGCACTCCGGAACCACCAATCTGGCTGCGTGGAAAATCCACGATTTATGATGCTTAATCCTGATTTTTGGCTTCCACAAGGTTAGGGACTGCCAGAGTGTATATATGTCTATCTATGAAAGCTATGATCTAATGATTAAACATCACTGCAACCGACGTTTGCCCACGCGCAACAGGAGGGTTTTCCCTACCCTCAAATTCTTGTGCAGGGCCGTTGTTTTTGAGTGCTAAGTTGACAAACCCTACCCCTAAACCGCAAAACCCGAACCCTGAAACAGTAAAATGCTAAATTCTAAAACCCTAAAACCCTAAAATCCTTGGACACAAATCACTGCGTGTAGCCAGTGTTCTTGCAACTTTTCCACACCACCTTAATCTTGGACAAGATCCTCCATTGCGGTGCCTCATTACGGGTGTGGGCGAACGTCCCCATTGCAGACAACATGTTGCAGTATCCATCATCGGCACAACGACCTCAGGGTTTCGTTCTGGACTCCCCGGCGCAACGCCACACTGTTCTGTGGCAGGACGATGTCAGGAGTGCAATGTATATAGTTGTCAAGGGGCTGCCAGCAGGCCTCACCATGATTGCAATTGATTCCCGGTATATGATCATAAAGGTAGACTGAAAGGTATAAATCATCATTCTCTTCAGGATACCTTGAAAGCACGCCTCACCAGAGGCATTTCATCAGCACATAGCTTTGTCCGAAGATGGTGTATCCCCACGTCACTGGTGGTTTCCCCAAAAGCGAACTGAACCTGGATGGTTCCTAGGTACCAAAATGGCCATGGACAAACCCAATGTGCTTTTTTTGTGCCACCACAAATCTGTTTGACTCAGAGTATCGATCTTCAGGCATTGAGTTCTTAGGAATCCACGCTGCTTGGCAGTCATGTATGACCATCATAAAATGACCATCATGAACTATCATCAACCATCCTTGACCACCATCGTAACTCCATCAACCATCGTCAAATTAACTATAACTTACAAATGATAACTATCTATAAGAGCCATCATTGACTACCATGATCAAGCACAACATCACCTATCATCAACCCATCATTAACCATGATCCCCTGAAGGAGTCCGCGGCTGCCATCAGCTTCAAGCCCAGGTCGACATGTTCGCTGCGCCCGCGCCCGCACCAGCGGCGCCTATGCCTGACCTGTTTGCGAATCAGGGGGACATGAACTTTCAGGCGGGCGCCATGCAAGAGGGCCATGTGATGGGAAGCGCCTTAAGTGATGTGGGGACCGCAATACAGAGTGGTATATCCCAGTTTAATCACTTGGGTCAGGTGATGTTTGGGTAGCTAGGTTAGATATTGACTATATTGGTTGGCGAATCTAAACCAACTTTTAACCAGGGGGGTACCACTCTGTATGACCGTGAGAGTGATGATGTTGTTTATGACATTATCTCTCCAGACGGGATGATATAGTGAGATGGTTATGTCGATGATTAATGATGTGGTTCAAGCTAGAGAGATCAATTCTGTGTTAAGAATTTGGCTGCGGATCAAGGATCATGAAACAGTGATGATGGTGATGGGGAAGATAATGTATGAGCAAGAGGATGTAAGTTCGGATTCAGAGGATGGTCCATGACTTACGGGATGGTGAGTTTTGATTGCTTTGGTGTTTTGCCATGGTTCATGTTGGCTAGGTCAATGAGATGGTTGATTGCAGTACATGTCAATGATGTGATTAATGATGTGGTTAAACGTTAATAGTGGAGGAGTATATGTATTACAATCTTGCTTATCCTTTCCTGACAGTGCACTGGTTGAAATATGGTAGCAACCCACGAACGAATGAGTTACAACCTATCGAACTGAACCATTGGGCAATTTCAAAATAGTTGTTTCCTAAAATAGGGGTAACCCCCAAAGCATCCAATATTAATCATTTATAGGTAATAAGGCAACATAAGCCAACTATTTTTGGGGTACCCTACTTTGGAAAACACTCATATCAACCGGTATCATCCACAGTAACCGTGAAAAAACAAAAACGACCAGCATCAGCCCAGCCAGGCAAGATCAAACCCTGCCTATATTGGCAATTGTGTAGCCTGCTGTTGATTGGGAGGGAGCGATTTGGAGCTAGGGGTATCCTGTTGCCCTTTTAATGGGTATGCCAGGGAGCTACCAGGA
>VSDK01021871.1:1164378-1175031 GCA_009767595.1 Symbiodinium kawagutii
CAGGCTGGCGTGGTGGTGGCTGCGGTTGTGGCTGCTGTGGTTGTGGTGGCTGTGGTTGCGGTGGAATGGGAGGGCAGATGGGCCAAATGGGACAGATGGGGATGGGACAACCAGGCATGGGCCAAATGGGTCAAATGGGCCAAATGCCCCAAATGGGCCAAATGCCCCAAATGGGCCAAATGCCCCAAATGGGTCAAATGGGCCAAATGGGCCAGATGGGCATGGGCAACATGGGCATGGGCCAAATGAAGTGAATTGCGTCCAGCTTGGGCCACTGCGAAATCCGGGGTGAAGCATGGCACAGGTGGCTTTTGCAACATGCCATCCGAATGAGACAATGACACGGGGAATGATGTTGCGACCTTGATGAATCACCTTGCAACTCCAACAGAATCGCATTCCAGCAACCTGAAATCCTAAAATCAAAATTCCAGCTATACGATGAATGCTCTAGCTGAATAGCCAACATCCCTGAGCCCATTGTTGCTCAATGTGACTCCAACTGTTGGTTGCATATAGCTACCCCAGATGTTTGTTGGCGTGCTTCGCTGCCTGTAACAGCCTGAATCACCTGCTCCTCGTGAGTCACAGCTCTTTGAGCTGCAAAGCAGTCAATGCAACGAGATATGCGAGGGGTGGAGCTAGATGATCTGATTTGCTGCGTGGATTACCGCGACTACGTTTGATTCTTAGTTTTTTTTGGAATATGATTGATTGATTCACTATATATGCCACTCAAAATTAAACTTTTAGCAAGAGATCTAAAATCACCAAGTTTAGATTACAACTGGGTAATGCACCATCACTAATCGACCATGCTCGTTTGGTTGGTGGTTTGATTGCCATTTGTTTATTGTCCCAAATATTAACAGGTGGTTGGTTGGTTGACTCATATTTTTTATAGTGGTGGTTCAACCACCAAAAATACTTCTTATCAATCGTGATCAAGAGTCAACCATTCAAACTTCCACCGGCGAAGAAACCCACGTGTTGAACCAGATCTTCCAAGCTGACAATTTCCCATGGCCAACTGTTTCAGCAACGGGTGCTTCAAGGCAGACTTATGCCAAGCGGTGGCAGCTCCCCCCCTCCGCCATTGACAAACTCAGTATCTCATCTCTAGGAACTCATCAGCGTCGTTTGGTCACAGCATGTGACACTGGAAAAAGAGCTGTGTTGTGTCTCCACATGTCGCAGTTTGTCTTGGTCTTCTTTTGCTGCTGCTATGAGCTATATGGTTGTTACAGTTGGTGTTTTGTGATCATTTTATCGAACAAACTTAAGTACCAACCTACCTACTACAGGTGTTTCTTGATGGTTGGTTGTAAACAAGTTTGGCATCTTGACGTCCATTTCTTCAACTCCTTAATGTGGGTTTGCTTACATTCATGCACTCCAGGGATGTTCTTCATGGGAAGCCATAGGACTAGAGGCCCATTTATGGACAACCGGAAGTTGATGATGAAGATATGTTCGTCCTCCAACCAACCTGCCAAAAAAAGAAAAATCCAATAAAACACATGTTTGGTTGGTGGTTCGATTGACATTTTTAGTTTTCCCTATTAATTTTTGACAAATGGTTGGTTGAGAAACATATTTTTCATACGTGTTGGTTCAACCACCAACCAGATGTGTTTGATTCCTTTCCTTTCCGTTTGTTTGCAAAGCCTGCTGATTCCTTGGCGATGCCTCTGATAAGCGGATGTGACTGCAGCTGACATGCGTGTATCCTAAATGGTGACCCCTAACAATCCCTTATTAATGATCATGATAAAGGGTGTAACCAACCCGCTGTGGGGGTGCATCATTTATGGACAAACCCATGTGTGAATCATTCTGCTGGTCCGTGCACTTATGATCCCTGCTAATCAACCTACCCACTTGCCATCAACGCCTCAACCAACCAACCAACTATCCAACCACCCAACCAACCTTGTCAGGGTCTTGCTTGAGCACAGGTTGACCCACTTGACGACAGCAACATTCGTAAGGGTGCTGAGTAGTTTCAAACCGTGGAGCATTTCACTGCTGTAGAAGCGTGCGACTGTGTAAATATTCAACCAATCGTTAAGAACCGTGGGTTGGCTGATTGATTGTAGTGATTATAATGATGCTGACTATGGACGGTATTGGTTGATGATGAATAACAATTAGAAAGTCATGATATTTAATTGGCTGGCTCATGATAGACTATTGGATGAAAACCAACAACAGTGATATCTCACCATGAAAGGGGATATATCAACTATATTTCAATGGCTTAGTATTAACCAACCAACAAATGGCTAGAAGTAAAATCCAATCGCTCGACTAGCTTGGTATGGGAAGTGAGCAGCCAGGGGTACGGGAGGTTTTCGACCTACGGCCATAAAACTGCTACGAAAGTATAGAGCTAAATGATTAAGTGCGAAATCAACATTTGGTCTTGTTCAACTATATGGCCACTTACCCATAGCAAAATACAACATCACAGAACAACTACGTACAACCGAAACTATTCATGTTTATACAATGTTATCTTGCTAAGAACAACGGGGTATGAAGGCTCTAACTACAAGTGAACAACCATACCATCCGTCATGACAGCTATCTAAAACTAAATCCATGTTCTCAAAACTGCTCAGAACATCTCGGAACTATATACGAGAACTAGAACTAAATAGAACAAACAATAGATGTTTAATATTAACTCTTAGTTAATGAATCTCAGTTGAGACATTGATGCTGTTAGTGTATGCTCTCAGTTTGATTTTACAATCTTATGTTTTGATATTATCAACTCCTTGAACACTGTTTCATTGTGAACTAGTAGATTTCAACATCTCAACTAACAGCCACTGAACATGTGTTACTTTGCAACCTGTTTGATTATCATAATTGCGGCTACTATTTTTTGACACTAAACAGTCACAACAACATTCTAGACAGCTGCAGAACTATAGTCAAAATCTATAGTCAAAAAATGTATCATACACTGGTAGATTTTAACATCTATAACTACCCTTAGTAAAATTTCGCAAAATCGTATAACTAGATTTATATAGTCAACTAGTCTTATGATTAACCAAATTTATTGGTTATATAACGTTAATTGTTAAGTTTTTATTAGTCAAAACAAATATAGTCAAGATATACCTAACTATAGTTCTTTTAGTCCAAAACTATATCTTAATACCAACTATAGTTCTTATACTCCAACTATAGTTCTTTATAGTCAAGAAAAATCTATCTCCGGCCAACTAGCTCCTCCAAAACATCAGGGTACCAGTTACAGGGGTAACTTCCAACTTCTAACTGCTGTTACACAGGTTTATAACCCAACTTAAACCTGCTGGATTGGGGCCCACCGTTGGTACCTCAGCTGCCCCGAACTCCACCGCAGCTTGGGTCCAAAACTGCGGGCGCGCCGCCCACTGCGATGGTGGCCGACACGGTCGGAGCCACCGAGGACGGCACCAACGAAGAACGCGGTGTGCGGCGGCGGCGCGTTGCGGCGGCGCGGTCCTCGCGCTTGCGCCCCTGGTCCGTGGCGGCGGCGACCTACGCACCGTGGCGGGAAGGTGGTGAGCCTTGGGATGGTGGTGGTTGATTAGGTTGATGAGGTTTGGGATAGTTGGGGATGATTAGATTGGTTAGATTGGTTAGATTGGTTGGTTAGGTTATGTCGATTAGTTTGGTTGGTTAGGTTGGAAGATGGTAGGAGTTAGTTTGGAGTTTGTTAGGTTGGTTGGGGATGGTTTGGGATGGTTAGGGATGGGTAGGCATGGTTGGGTTGATTGGTTGGTTAGGTTGGTGAGGTTAGTTGGTTGCTGAAATAGTTGGTTAGTCAATGACTGGGGCTAGGATGGTGGGTTGGTTTGTCAATGATGATGTATGGACGGTTTATTGGTTATAATCGGTTATATAATGGTTGATGAATGGCTGATTAATCATTTTTCAATGGTTGCTATTTGTGGTGAATATGGTCATTTCAACAACTGACAATGATTAATCATGGTTCATAATGGTTAATCTTTGGGGTGTCGAGGGATGTCCAGTCTTAGACGCATATTTTGATGGTTTTTTTATGGCCATTAGTTGTGGTCAGTGATTGATAACACTACAATTGTGATGCTTGTCAATGGCGCACCATGATTGTTCCAATGCTTAGTCAATTGTTGTCTATCATGAGTTATATCGTAAAAGTAGGGCAGATGGTTTCGGAATCTATATTTGTAAATCAAAGCAAGCGACAATTGAGAATAGGCTGTACCGAATATGTGAGGAAGCGGTAGATGAAAAAAAATGATACTTCATGATTTGTCGAAACTGTTGCCAATGAAAATGCCATCCTGCGACGCCCCAAGTCCAGGACTTGTTTTTATTTGTTGATGATTGTTGAGGAATTCTATCCTTGTAGAGTCTTGTTGAAAGATGAACTCTCCATGAAAACTTCATTAGGCTGATTCGTGTGCTTCTTGCTTATGATTCTGGCAAAGCATGCTGCAAATTTCTTTGCCAATTGGCATCCCCTGAGACACCAGACAACGATTTGTGTGATCATTAAAGTGCGTGGCATGTACTTTACTTGTGAGATTGAGCATCATTTATCATACTCAAGCCATTGTCAATCATGGCCAACCGTACTCCTATCCATCATGAAGTGCTACTGATTGAACTAACCTGGTCCTCACTGCGAGCATCATTAGACATCACTTTTTTACCATACTCCACCCTGAACTATCATCCCCCACCATCAGCCAACACTGAGCCAATACTCAACAAGCATGAAATGTCTTTTTATCATGACCACCATCGACCAGCAACTGCCACTATTGATCGGCCATTGGATGGATCATCAACCATCGTCAACCACCATTAGTAACTCTCATTCTCAATCATTCAAACCGCCATTCAATCATCATGAACCAACAAAAACCACCTGTACTCATGATCAACCACAGTGAGTCATGTCAAATCCATGGCTAAGCCATCATCAAATCGTGGCTGTACCATTCGACCACCATTGTCAATCCTTCACCTTCATACCACCATCATCAAGCCGTGAATGACATATCATAAAACTACCGTTGAG
The DNA here is from genome assembly GCA_009767595.1 of Symbiodinium kawagutii. Lineage (NCBI taxonomy): Eukaryota > Dinophyceae > Suessiales > Symbiodiniaceae > Symbiodinium > Symbiodinium kawagutii. Next base: position 1,169,453 of record VSDK01021871.1, read on the forward strand.
CGTTATTTAGTGCATTTTAACCATCATTATCATTTGGCTCACCATTGAAAATATGTTATTTGTCTATTATTAAGCCAGCACAAGGATGTTTCAACATCGCCATTGATTATGAACTACCATTGATCATTGACCATCATTAATCTTCAACCATCATAAATCACCATCAATCTTAACCGCCATGACTTAGTGCGGTCTTGTCCATCATCCATCTCAATCATCATTAAAAATGGCCTCACACATATCAACTTAAACCAGACGGTTAACCCCATCTTCACCAATAAACCATCAACCACCAAAAAGCCATCAAATTAATCCATGGCTAACCTAAGCTTCTATCAAGATTGGCTAACCCGCAATCAGAAAACCATCCTTCTGGGTAAATCTGGGTAAATCTGGGTAAATCATCCCATGGTCAAGATCAGGTCACCATCGGGAAATCAACATGGGTAAGTCATCCCATTTATCATTTGGACGTCTAATCCCCTATATCTAATCATAGTCATGTCGAACATTTATCATTTGGACACCAATCATTCACCATTCTAATCCCCTACAGTTAATCATACTGACTAACCATCAATCATTCATGGTTATTTTTCACCATAACAACTAATATTAATACTAATATTGATACTACCCATCTTATTCTTCACCATTGAATAATAAATAACCATCAATCCCCAACAATTTTTTCATCACAATAACTAACCAAATGCCAGCTGTTGATCAACTATAAATCATTAATACATCATTTCTAATCCTTAATCAATCCTTAATGAAATATTAATCAATCATTAGTCAACTATTAATCACCTGTAGTTAACCACATCCGTATTCCGTTCTCAGGTCACCTGTTGCTTCAGCGAGATGGAGCCCTCTGGAAGCTCGGCGCCTCTGCGCCGACGACCACCTGCAGGAAGCGCCGGAAGCGCCGCAGCAACGTCCGCGTCCGTTTCCACGTCGGCCTTGACACGCAGCGGACAAGGCGCCCGGGGCGACCCCAGCCCTGGAAATGCCGTGAAAAATCGTAGAAATAGCGTGAAACAGCTGATTTATCAGTTCAACATGAAGTCACTTCCCGGTTTACATAAGAATCGAAGTACTCAGTAGAAGTTGGAATTTACCTCGTTTTCAATGAACCCAGTTGTTCTTGCGGTTAACTTTGGAAATCATCTGGAAAATTCCGAATGATGCGACCGGTTCGTCACCTTGAATCAATTGACCCTCAGCGAATCACGGACTCTTCATGGTTGGTGATACCGCCATGAACGAAAATCACCATCACCCTCTTTGCTTGCATCATGTTTGTTAGGTCCACTTGCGTGGTGACGGTTACCATAGACGGTGGACTGCTCAGAATCAATCCTCGGTGAATCACCATGTTTTCCGTATGTTCATCTACCAGTCATTGATGGAAGCATGGTGCAATTGTAATTGAAGAACCCTGGGCCAGCAATCATGTTTGAGCAGCTTCAGAAAGTCCTGGCGAACTCACCAAGAGTGCCAGTACCTTGGATCATCATTTAGAAGCCTTGGTCCTTGGTTTGGCAGTAATTTCATTTCATCATGAAAAAGAACTCTGGGTGAATCAAGATGTACCAGAAGTCTTGGTGAATCAGCATCAAGATGTACCAAGTGATCATCAAAAAACTCTTGGTGAATCAGCCATGCTTCTCATCCTCCCTTGGGTTGACCCTTGGTATCCCGGGTCTTGGCATTCCCAGGGGTTCATCCCAACAGCCTACCGCCACCCTGGGGTTGGCCCACAGGAAGCAGCGCCAGCAGCTCGGTCCGTGTGGCGGGCGCCCTTGGTCTCTCGTGGCTTCCCAGTTGGATGAGAAGCCGAGGAAGCCCTACGGCACGCCCTGCGGAACCAGTGCCAGGGCAGCACTGGAGGAGATGCTTTGGTGTTGGCTTAGTGATGTTGATCTGGTGATGTTGGTTTGGGTGAAGTTGATCTGGGTGATGTTGGTTTGGTTGATATTGATTTGAGGGTTTCTTCAAACAGGGAACCCCCAATCAAAAGGAAGATTTGGGGAACTTCTATGACTTGAGAAACGACCATTTGTGTGATGAGTTTTTGTTGAGGCTTGGTGACGTAGGGTGACCGTCAGAGTGTTTTGTTCTACTGGTGATTCACCGTGATGATGGCAGGTTTCCCGCCCGCGCGAAAGAACGTCTACCGTTGATCGAGAGTGGACGTTGATAGAGCAACAGCCCTGAAGATGCCCTCCAAAGCAAGCAATAGCTTATTTGTCAGAAATGGCTAGTATTAAACAGATGCTTAAACATAATGGCGTGCTGCATGTTTAGATATGATATACAAACGTTTGGGAGCAGCCGCAGTTGCGGCTGATGATTTTCAAAATGATGGAGGTGAGCAGCCACGAATGATCTGCCACCACTGTTGGTTGCCTTTCTTGGCCTCCCCCCAGCCAGATTCAGAAGGAGTTTCTTTGGATCTCACCAGGATTCTTTGAACTTAATCATCAGCATACATGATGTTTTCCCCCTACAAAGTTCTTTTCCTGGAAAGGTTTCCTTTGCAGCAAAAATACTGGGTCTCAGACAAGAGTGAAAAGGTTTTTGACAAGGTTGTGGGATTGCCCCAAAATTTTTGACACTATTTGCCCCCCCAGATATTTACCCTCTGGTATCTTGACATGGCTGGCTGGAAAATCCAGCATAAAGTGGTCATCTCCCAGGATTTCTTTATAGAAATATGGTTAATTATATATTTCCATTATTGCCATGTTGAACTACGGAGTGTATTCAATTTCATGTGATTAAAGAACTACGCTCTGGTAAACTAACCTGGCAATGGAAAATCCACCATATCCACCATTTTGTTGGGGAAAAACTTGGGAAATCATCCATTTATGGTGGATTCTCCATTGCCATGTTACTTTACCAAGGCCTTGGGCCTTTGAGTGTGCATCGAATATAGCCTTTGGATTGCAGCGTTCTAAATAAGCCCTACAAGGTAGCTTATAACCCCTAGAAACCATGGTTAGTGACCGCTTACTAAGTGGGGGTGCACATCCAAGTAGGATACAGGCATAGGTACAACCTTGTATTGTTGGTTGTCACCAGCAGTTGAGTTTACCATATGTTATTTGAATCCATCTAGCTTGTTCTTTATTGCACCAATCAGGATGGTGTGTTGGTGACCGTGATTATTGCTCGTTCTATGTAGATATGGCAAATATCGATAGTAGAATTCATAAGTATTTTCTAGGAATCAATGGCGATTTTATACGGATGAATAGTGGCTTCAATAATAACCCTTTACTAGTCATTTATAATAATAAACTAACCACAACTTGGGAGTCCCCTATTCTAAGAAACCACCATATCAATAATTTCTTGGGTCGTGTGAAACCACCATATCTAAGAAACCACCATATGTAAGAAACCACCAGATCAATAATGTTGAAACTATTATTAGGGGATTACCATATGGTTGGATTACCTAATCAAATAGGTGGGTTAACCCCCAAAAAATGAAACCCTATCTTGTTGAAACCATTGTTTTCCCTTATTAGTGTTGGTAAATCCTCCAATAGTTGGTTGATTTATATTGACCCAGCTCGCCATATAGTTGGTATATATCCCCTACAAGTGTTAGTTATCATCCCCTTGCCAATAGCCATTAGTCAACCAGCTATTCTTGTTGAAATTACTTCAGCCACCCCAACAGTTGTTGTGAAACCTAATCAAATAGGTGGGTTAACCCCCAAAAATTGAAACCCTATCCTGTTGAAGTTACCATATCATTTCTTGGGTCACGTCACAACTTTCAAGGCCGCTCTCCCTCACAATGACCCGAGCCGGCCGCTCAGGTTGCGGCCATGGAGAGCTGTCCCCCTCCGGTGCTCTACACGCAGCCTGGGAGCCGAGCGGCGATGGATGACAAAGGGGGTCGTAGCTCAGTTGGATCTGGCTGGGTGGATGATGAAGTCAATGATTGATGATTACAACCATTTGTCATTTACGTATGGTTATCAGTCAAAATATGACGTGTTTTTAATATGACATGTTGATACATTTTGAAATATTTCCTACCGTATACTAAATACTTTCGCGTTGGCTATCCTCTATCCTATCACTTATGCTACCATATATACGGTATATGCTCCCTACCATCATGTTCCCCCCCAACTTCCACACCACAGGTGCGGGGGGGACTTGGGGGGGAAGAGGGGTGTGGCCTAGATATGTGTAAATATGCGCAAGGAGACAGAGATACCATTGGCAATGCCGACTTTTTTCCAGCCACTTTCCTTGTCGTAATGGTTCATGTTATGCAGTTTTTGCCACACACTACATGTCCTTCGATTCGAAGACATAATTTTATCTCGTTCTCACCGTGTCATTTTTGAGAAGGACAGGATGGTGCTTGATCCATGCTACAGACATGTTTGCCCTCATTGTTCTTTTACATGACGCAGTCACCCGAGTTCCTATACTGCGTTGCTCGTAGAATGAGATCACCTGAAAGCGCTGTGTGCTGCAGCTGTTTTGGCTTGGACTTGTTCCGAAATTGTGCTATTTGCGCGGCAAAGATGAAGGCAGCAACAGTGTTTGTGTCGGTCCTCCTTATGTACGGCAACGCCAAGAAATTCGAAGAGTCCCGTGGAAAATGCGAGACGGGTGGCAAACCAACCTGTGGACACTACACGTCATGCAATGCAATGCAGTGCTTCAAGCTCTTCAACTCGGAAGGTGAGCGGTGCGGAGTGTGGAGGCCCCCAAACCGGCGGGGCTACATATGCAGAGAAGTCACATGGGGTTTGAAGGGCGAGCCTGCCCGTCAACAGGATGGGGGTGTGGTGAACAATGGCAAAAAGTACCGGCTCGAAGTTTTCGGTTGCAATGCTCTCAAGGACGTGTGGGCACAGGAAGGGGATGCCCGTGTTTGCTACGACGCTTACTACGTCGGTGGTGCCACCCCTACCCGTGTAAAGTGTGATGCATGGCAGAATGTCGACACGGGCGAGAGCAAATGTCACTATGAGGGGCTACCTTCCGATTGCCAGCTTTTCCAAGATGTGGGCAATCCGGCCAATCATGTTTGCTACAATAAACAAGCGCAGCACTTCTGTGAGGTCATGCTAAATCAAGTATCTGGGGTGTACCAATGTGGTTATGCCATTCCCAGCGCTTGAAATGCTTGCCTGCAAACGGCCGAGACCCATGAGCCCGATGTAACTTGGCCATGGTTTTCAGTTGCGGGTCTGTTTTTTTTTTCTCGTCTCCCCAGGAGAATGTGGCCCGCGCTGCTGTTCTTTCAGAGGGTTTATCCCTCTGCCTGCAGAGATATCCGTGGTTGAAGTGAGTCACCCTTGCGGCCTGGGCAAAAAGGGGACAGCTGCAGATGGTTCATTCAGCCAGGTGCCAAGAGGAAAACACATTCAAAACGCATCTGTGACATAAATGAATTATCAAAATGCAATATATGGGGGTTTCTTAGAATAGGGGTACCTCTAAATCATCCTGTCTGAACCATTTCCGGTAATAAACCCAGCATTTCTAGGCTTCCCTATGACTTGAGAAGCACCCAACCAGTTGCAGGCACC
>VSDK01021871.1:1178997-1204523 GCA_009767595.1 Symbiodinium kawagutii
TCTCTCTCTCTCTCTCTTTTTTGCTCTTCCTGATTTTTGCTTGCTTTGGGTGCTTTGCCCTTCTTCGCTACTCCCTGCTCTATTGCTTTTTCTTGTTCCTTCGCAGGGTGATGGATGGGGCATTCTCCTTGTCTCCTGACTATCTCTCTCACTCTGTTTCTCTTCCTCTCTCTGGGCGCTTCGGGTTTCATCCTTTGTATCCAGTCTGTTTGTGCAATTGCCTCCTTTCCTGTCGCCTAATTTTTCTGTCCATTGCTGTTCTTCCTCCATGTGCTTCCGGGGCAAAGGATTCTCCTTGTCTCTGTTTCTGTACTGGTTTCCTCTGTTTGTTGTCCACTTCTCTCTCCATTAGTTTCTCCATTTCGTCTCTCTCCTTACTCGCATGATGAGGGCATAGGATTCTCTTTGTTTCCCATCTGCTCATGTACTTATCTCCCTATCTTGTCTCCTCACTTCTCTGTCCTTGAGTGTGTTTCTCTCACATGGTCAGGGAGGAATGATTATGCTGGCCTCCCTTTTGTTTCCCTTGTGTCTGCTCACTCTTCTCCCCCTGACCATTTTTCTTCCACGTAGTTTGGGAGGAAAGATGATTTATGTTTCCGTTTGCCATTGGACTTTCACCTACCTTCAGTGAATACAAATAATTTCAAAGAATGATAATACATCAATTATACATGTCACTACACTCAGTGCACAATCACGACAAAGAATTAGTGAAGTGAGAATCTAATCCAACATGAAAGAAAATCAACGGACAGAGCTGAATAAGGTGCCTAGGTTACAACCAATACTGAAAATGAGTGAATGCTGAACCCTAACCAAAATGAAGTAATTCAGAAGAGTCAAGGTAAATGACTTGCATCAACTTAAAAACATCGTAGAATACTAACTTGAGTAGGAAAACCAGCCGAAGAAAAAGCAAAATCAAAAGAACAATAAGCAAACAAATGGCAGATCCTTTGCGATTGGAAGCGTACCTTGTTGTTTCCGACTTGGTTCCTTAGCAATCTCTTCATTTTCATTTTTTTCTTCAGGCTTTGGGATACAGGATTCTCAATGAAGGAGTCTCCTTGCCTCCAAGTTGTCCACCATTTGTTGTCTCCTTCCGCACTCTTCTTCCTACTTCTTTTGCCATTGCTGTTTCTTTTTCTTGGCATTTCGACGAAAAGTTGATTTTTCCTTGTCTACAGATTACTCTTCTATCGGGTGATTTGGGACGGAAGATAGTGAAAAGCACAGTCTCGCAGGCTTCCCCATTTTTCATCTATATTGAGCATTCATAATTACCAACTTAGCCGCAAGCAATTTGAATTCTGAGATCCTGAGGCTTGCAAAATTCGCAAAAAAATGCCTCCGAGCTTTCGGAGGGTCCACCAAATTTTTAGTTCTCCAGCCAGTACTACATAGTTGAAAACTTCGCTATGTCGAAGGACTCCCAACATTTTTGATTATCTAATGCTAAATATTTTGCTAATTATTTAAATATTTAAACATTTTGGAGCCCCCAAAACTTTTATTTTTTTCAATTTTTTTAATTATTTAGTCTTGCTGGCCTATTTAAAAATTTGGGGGAGCCTTCAAAACATTTAAAATGTTTAGTTTTTTTAATTTTTTAATTTTTTTTAATTAATTAAATATTTAAACATTTTAAAAATTTTGAAGCTCTAGAATTTTTTATTTTTTTTAATTTTTTTAATTATTGAAAAATTAAAAAAATTAAAAAAAATAAAAAACTAAAAATTTTAAAAGTTTTGAAGGTCCCCCAACATTTTTAATTATCTAATACTAAATAATCAAAAAAAAAAACAATTAAAAATTTTAGAGCCCCCAAAACTTTTAATTTTGTCAATCTTTTTTAATTATTTAGTCTTGCTGGCCTATTTAAAAATTTGGGGGAGCCTTCAAAACTTTTAATTTTTTCAATTTTTTTATTTTTTTTAATTAATTAAATATTTAAAAAATTAAAAATTTTGAAGCTCTAGAAATTTTTGTTTTTTTTAATTTTTTTAACTATGTAAAAAAAAATAAAAACGTTAAAAAAAACAAAAAAAATAAAAGTTTTGAAGTTCCCCCAACATTTTTAATTATCTAATACTAAATAATTTCAAAAATTGAAAAAAATATATCTTTTAGAGCCCCCAAAACTTTTAATTTTTTCAATTTTTTTAATTATTTAGTCTTGCTGGCCTATTTCAAAATTTGGGGGAGCCTTCAAAACTTCTAAAATGTTTATTTTTTTTAATTTTTTATTTTTTATAATTAATTAAATATTTAAACATTTTAAAAAAATTGAAGCTCTAGAAATTTTTATTTTTTTAATTTTTTTAATTATTGAAAAATTAAAAAAAATAAAAAAAAATAAAAAACTAAAAATTTTAAAAGTTTTGAAGGTCCCCCAACATTTTTAATTATCTAATACTAAATAATCAAAAAAAAAGAAAAAAATAAAAATTTTAGAGCCCCCAAAACTTTTAATTTTGTCAATCTTTTTTAATTATTTAGTCTTGCTGGCCTATTTAAAAATTTGGGGGAGCCTTCAAAACTTTTAAATGTTTTTTATTTTTTATTTTTTTTTAATTAATTAAATGTTTAAACAATTTTAAAATTTTGAAGCTCTAGAATTTTTTTTGTTTTTTTAATTTGTTTAATTATTGAAAAATTAAAAAAAATAACAAAAAATAAAAAAATTAAAATTCTTAAAAGTTTTGAAGGTCCCCCAACATTTTTAATTATCTAATACTAAATAATTTCAAAAATTGAAAAAATTGAAAATTTTAAAGCCCCCAAAACTTTTAATTTTTTCATTTTTTTTAGTTATTTAGTCTTGCTGGCCTATTTAAAAATTTGGGGGAGCCTTCAAAACATTTAAAATATTTATTTTTTTTATTTTTTTTAATTGTTTTAATTAATTAAATATTTAAACATTTTAAAAATTTTGAAGCTCTAGAATTTTTTTTTGTTTTAATTTTTTTAATTATTGAAAAATTAAAAAAAATTAAAAGTTTTGAAGGTCCCCCAACATTTTTAATTATCTAATACTAAATAATTTCAAAAGTTGAAAAAATTAAAATTTTTAGAGCCCCCAAAACTTTTAATTTTTTCAATTTTTTTAATTATTTAGTCTTGCTGGCCTATTTAAAAATTTGGGGGAGCCTTCAAAACTTTTAAAGAAATATTTTGTTTTTAACTTTTTTATTTTTTTCAAATATCAAGCTTGAATGGGAAACGTTCAAATAGTACATAAAGGTCCATCGTACATATATATATATATATATCTTGCGTCAGTCGTTGCTATCTCCTCTATCAGTTTTGCTTGTTATCCCAAGCTTTATCAACCATTTTCAGTGACTGATAAGCCCAATACAACCTGAAGAAACCAACACTTTGCTCTTATTATTGCCTATTTTCCCCTATTAATCATTGCAATCCCCTATCTAAAGCCAACAAATCATTCCATATCCTGGGTCAATCGCCAAATCTAGCCACAGACCACTGTCAACCATAGTTAAACATTGATCATGGTAAGCATAGAAGATCACCAATTATTGATATATCTTGGGTCAATCGCCATATGTTCCAATCTCCAACCGGCGGAATCCCATACTGCAGATAGCCGGGGCGCCCCCCCCAAAGTGTTCCACGTTCAACGAGGTGCTTTAGCGTGGCCGCAACGCCCGGGGCCAAGGATGGTGAGGACACGGCTGGGTTCCATGAGTGGTGCCCCCTGGTTAGATCTGTTGGTCAGCCACTGAACTAACCAGGTGTTTAGTGGTTAATCATGGTGGTTAACTAGTCGTTAGCTATGGTTGATCATGGTGAGCGAGGATTAATAATGGTCAATAATGATGACTATAAGTTGGTTTAGATTCGCCGTTGAACTAATAATTAGCTACGGTTTATAATGGTTAATGAGGACTGATAATGGTAAATGACTTTGAGCTGCTTTGGATTCGCCACCATTCAGCAAAGTTATATCATCTATAAGTGGTAGTTACCCGAACGTGAACTAACATGCTAGTTGGCGATCCCTGGGGGGCACTACTCTGTGGTACACATCAGCCAACAAGCCGAATGATTATGAATAGGAAAACTGGCCAATCCTTAGGGTACAGGGGTACACCATTTTTGAAAGCCACATGCACATCCGTAAGTCCGTGTGAAGAGGCAAGTTGTGAAGTCAATCTCAACGACTACCACTCCGGGCGCTACACGGACGTCTCCAAAATGGCAAAGGTTTCTGAGATCAATGTAGATGGTGCGTCGAGGTCTTAGAGTCAAGACTTCAACAAACAAGTTCGATTTGTTGGGGTCATTTTTTTTGATATTTATATGGACAATCAAATGTAATGATCAATGTTGGCTTATTTTCAAAATGGATGTCGGTTGCGTCATTTTCTGCCTGCAACTCACCTCTGGGAAATCTATCCGATGAAAGAACATTCCGGGTCCAATGCTCAGCCAAGCATTCTGACGTATCATGGTGGATGATCACTAGTCACCATACAAGTTATGGTAGATAATGGTAGATATAAGTATAGTTAGATAGCGTATGAACCCGATTGCAATCATTATTAACGATGATGAACCATGAGCAAGAATTATTTAAATGAACAAGAACCACACATTTTAACACTTTTAATCATCGCACATTGCCAATCATCACCATCTTAACCACCTACTCATTAACCAACCGTCATTAATTCACCGTCATTCTACAACCATGCTTAATCACCATAATGAACCACACAGCAACCATGAAAATGAATCATAGCCATCATTTTCACCATTAATAACTTGTTGGTAGTACATTATCATCACTAACCACGATAAACTCACCATTTCAGTGGTTATCACTCACTCACAAATCACACATCACTCAATTCATAAGATTATCATCACTACTGACTGACCAGTAATTCATGAAATTATCACCATTAACCATCATTGTCATTAATCATCACGAACCAACATTAACCATCATTAATCACCATAAACCATCATTTTTCACCATAGACGATCATAAACCATCATAAACCATCATAAACCACCATCATCACTCCCCACTTCATGAATTCCAAGGCGCTCCCATTCCTCACCGAGCCGTGGCGCTGAGGCCGGGCACATGGACTCAGGTCTTCGGCCAGGACGGATGGGGTTTTCCGGCGACGGGCGGGCGGTCATGGTTCCGAAGGGGTGGCGGGGGTTGGGGTGGCTGGGTGCCGGTGGAGGGTTGGTTAAGGGTTGGCCAAGGGTGGGTTAAGGGTTGGTGGAGTTGAGTTCAGTTGGTGAGGTTGGGTTGAGGATTGGTTGAGGGTTGGGTTTCTGATTGAATAGAGGTTGGCTAATGATTTGGGATAGTGGTTGGTGAATGGTTGCAAAGTGGTTGGTAATGCTGACCATCCGCGTGGTTTTGATGCTGGACGTGATCCTGGTTACGGCTCAAGGATTGTGGCTGATCACTAGTTAATTTGTTCATGATTTGATAATCATTGGTGAATAGTGATGTTCATCCTTGGATAATCAATTGTACATTGGCAGATCACTGTATTTGATGATTTGGTGAATGATCTTACGACATGGTTTATCCAATTTGATTATCATGGTGGCCAAGAATAAATGATTCTGACGAATCATAGTTTTCACAACGCTGCATGACAGTTGATGATGATTGGCAGTGATCTATGTAACGCTTGGTCGTGGTAAATGGTGATGGTTGATAGCTGAACAATAGTCTATCGGCCAACAATTGATCATGTTGACTTCAACCTTCCATGCTCGAAGCGGCCACGATTCAACATGTTGGATGCCACGACGAGGGGATGATGACATTGCCAGCTACGACCATTGTCATATCAATGGCTACTGCCAATCAAGCTAGCAGCCATTGTATCAATGACGAACACGGATATTTGGTAAACATGGACATTTCATATGGCACTAGTATCTTGGGTGAAGTGCAACGCTTTGGTCTCATTGCCAATAAACGATCACAGGTAAAACGTTTCACAACGGTTGGGAAGCACCGACATCAACTGTTTGGATAGAGCGATTGGCTAGTTTCTTTTTTTTTGGTGTGAGCGCACTGTCAACCACCATTTCCTATGATAAACCATCATTCATCGCCAGAACCAGCTGATCAAACATCATTTGGCAAGCTAGAATCCAACACTTACAGTAGGTTTACTTATTAAATCGGTTAATTTTTCGGTCACAGCTTAGGGATCAGGGGTAATCATTGGCAAGGGCTCTCCGACGTTGCAGGACCCGGCGTCGTTAATTGATATCTTTCTCTTCACCAATGTCTTCGCATGCTTCATCGAACCCTTCGTGTCTCAGCGCAAAATGCTGGTTTCTCAAAATAGGGGCCCCAAGAATGTTTGGATTATCACGACAGAAGATTATCGATATTGGATGATTTGGGGCACCCCCTATTTTGAACAACCATGCATCGATCAACGAACTAGTAGTCGGGTAGCGGTTGGTGAGCCGTTACGATCACCATGAGCAACCCTATAATGAATGACCATTGGTATACCATTGGCAAATAACCATCAATGAGTAATCATGAATTAGTGTATTAATAACAAATTGCATGAGTATGCTTATAGCAATTGGTAAATCAACCCATCGGGTAATGATTGACTCCTGATTGATGATTGATAGCAACTTGGTGATTTAGTTACCCTCATCCATTTGGTGGATAATGATTGGAACTTAATGTTATCAACTTGATAACTCATTGCAATCATTAGTTCATGGACCAGTTCGATAATCAACTAAGTAGTTGTTCGTGATCATGAATACCTAATGACCTAATCACTTTAATCACTCGATCATTGACGAAGTGCTCATCAGCACTAATTCGCTTGCACCATTCTGGATAAATAGTCAGAATTTGCTCATTGACCAAACCAATAAAGCAGGTCTTCACCAGGTAGTCTTGAATCACATTCTTTAATATCAAAAAAAACATTCAACCAAACTAGACTTAACAGGATAAATGACCTTTTCCGAGACTAGCTGTAACAGGATGTTCATTGACGTTTCCTTGGCTGGTTGGTGACATCACCCATGGCGCCACATATCCACCGCACCAAGGTGATTCGCAACTTCGGTCTTCGGACGCCCATTGTGGGTGCTGCCATGCCCGGGCCGAAGTCAGCGGAATCGTTGATGGGTAAGCCTGGCTCGTCAGTCACTCGTCATAGCTAGGTCGGAACAAGAGATACAATGAACTAGCCTGGTAAAGAACCTTGACCTTATATATGCCAGGGTACAATGCCAAGGTATAATGGTAAACTAGCTGGTTTACCTATAAAAACGTAGATAATGGTCAAGTCTTGCCGGATTTTGTACCCATGATGGTGGACTTTCCACGCGGGTTCGTTTACCAGAGCGGAGCCATTGATGGTCAAAGATCTGGATGGATGGTCTTGCGATGGATGTCGCATATATTCCATTAAAACTTAAAGTTTGGCCAAGGGATCTACACAAGCCACGAAGGACAGCATTGATGGTGAAAGATAGTGAATGATGGTTAGCTGATGGTGAATGATGCTTTGTTGGTGTGTTTTGATGTTTCAGTGATGGTTATGCAGGGGATGAATGTTGCTCAATGATGTTGTTGATAGTTGTAGATGCTTGTCATTAGTGATTAATGTTGGATATTTTGGCAAACCAATGTCAACTCAATGAGTTGTTGTTTCGTTTCTTCCTGGGTTCGCATCAAGCAGTCGTGAATCTCAACCACCATTGAATTGTATTCTTCATAGGGTTAAAACCACCAACCAGTTAACCATTATTTGCTTACCAATCTTTGGCAATGAGCCACCATATATGTTACGGTGAATTGCATGTATGTCCTTTCCCAGTGGTTATTCCCCAGTGTTTACTCAATTGGTTGAATTCTCCAGTCATGGTTGATATCAACCCATCGATAATATCAGTTATTGCTTGATGGGGTTTACAACTGATTGTTACATATAAATGGGTCATTCATCAAGACTGATACTACAAGCTATGATGATTCAAGTTGTTGAGCTCTATCCTTTGAATGGATCAAAACACAAATTGTTGGTGCTGGGTCAGCAATTATGTCTCTTTTGTAAATGTTAGTATGGTTTGCACCTTTAGAAACATGTTGCCGGTTTCGGGCCATGCAAAATAATGTCATCCGGATTACTTGAGGTGCTTGATGTGTGTGTTCTCTTGGACCTTGTTTGCTGCTAAGATTATGCATACATACATTTGCAAATGTCCATTGTCTAAATATATGACTATGCATGTCACTTTCCAACATATGCATGCAGCACGTATACCATCAATCCATCTTGTACCATATGCCTGACATATCCAAACATATACCATACATATCCATGTATCATATGCCAAATACATAGCCATGTACCAGACATATTCATACATCATACATACATATTCATGTACACATCACCAAGTACATCTACATGTTTGCATCCTGAAGTGACTGCTGCGAAGCCAAGGCTGATGGCTGTGGGCTGTTGGTTGCCCTCCGGCATTCCTGGTCTCAGCGATGGTCTACCAGGAGATGGAAGGGCATGGATGGGAAGGGCAGATTGCAGCGCCTAGATTTTTTGTTGTTTTGGTTCGTTAATGTGCAGGTTCTGTGGCTAGATTGTTGGTTGTCTCGTTCGTTGGTTGGTTGGCTGAAATGAAGTGTTGGTTAATTAATGATTGGTTGAGGATGGTTCATCATTGATTTGGGGAGGTTCGTTCATGTTGGTCGGTTTGAGACAGCCAGTAAGACTTCATTTTGCGTCTTGTTTAATTGATTGTCAAGTATGTTCCAGCCTTTTGCGATTTCAAACATACTTTGTATCCAAGTGACATGTCGTGTACAAGAATACACATATATCATATATCATATACGATGTACCTTGGCCTCCAGTTCGCCATCATTTTCATAGGTTGCAACCCATATCTTGGAGGGTCAAAATCTACCTTTTTTAGTGGCCCAACTGGGGGCCCATGGTAATCATCAACCATGACTTATCATGACACCATCATCATTCAGCCCATTAAAGGCCATTAAAAGAAGACAGTCAAAACCATTCAAAACCATTAAACACCATTAAAAACCATGAATCATTAGTAATTCATCACCCTTCACCTCCACTAAAATCATCAACCAGCTGCTTATACATAGCTAAATAGCGTACACGTGTGCCGGTCCAGGCGGGTGTTGGTAAGTCAATGGTCCGTGCCGCATGGCGCTGGCTGTGAGGATATGGCACAGTGGTCATAGGCACTATGCTGGTTGCAGTGGGGACCTCGACGAAGCAGCATGAAGGGTTGATGACAAGCAGCAGTAGGGAGAGGTTCACTCCTGGGTTCTACCGCATTTGCGGTGGCAGTTCATGCTGGGCAATGGTGAGTTATAGCTTGTAGATTTGCCAACCAATCTGGTGAGGGGCATAGGAGATAATAGATAGCAAAAATATAGAGAATAGAGTGGTATTAAGAATTGATCATGATATATCATAGCACCAGTAGGGAACACCATGGCTAATGATGGCCACCAGCTGATCGGCAAGAGAATCTCACACAGAGGCGTCATATGATGGATAGATATTGATGATGATCAGTGTTGCTGGTTTTCGTCATGGTTGTGCATCCCTACATATAATTCTGTTGGCTGATCAGGAAGAGTCTCTGGGCGATTCACATCAGCCCAAAAAGAATTGAAAATAAACAATGAAAAAAGACCTTTTTTTCCGACTGACAGTTCATGTGACTAGATCCATCAACCCCTATCCTTCGAACAGGACCAGTCCTTAGTTGTAAGCAGGGCTCCTTCGGTATGGCCACCCTTGGCTGGCAGTCATCATGAATCCACCATGGATGAAGGGCGCAAGCTGGAGCCATGAGTTATGGCTCTGCTGCTGAAATCATGTTGCGCATTTTCCCGATTCGCCCTACAAAGTCATGATTCATTGGCAGGTTCAGTGGGACACTTCAACTGTGGATAAACCACTCTGCAACAGCGGATAACGCTTTTGCTTTACCTGTGAAACATCTCTTGTCCCAAGCAACTGTGGAAAAGTGGAGCCTAGGTTCAAGCTCTTGTGAAAGTGTCTGTGTAACCCACTGAGCAGTCCAGCCAAGCTTGCTTGCTTCTTCTAGAAGGGACGGCCTCTGAAGCTACGACATCTTGGATGTGTCAAGGCCTATCGTGCCCAGCAGTACAACAAGGGGCCATCAGCGGGGCGAACGTATCATGAGCTCATGGACACCATGGCAGGGTTTGGGCTCAGTGGATATCCTAATGGAAAGCCATCAAGGCTTGTCTCAAGACGTGTCAAGGCCACTTCTGGGCTCATGCGAATGGATTCGAAATCTACAGATTTTGTTGTTCATTTTACTACACAACGACTGATGATGACCAGTACATCAACAAGGTTAATGGTTCGTAATGGTGAAAAGACAAAGTTCTTATTAATTAGAATGTTCCTTGTCAATACTACCTCTGACCAACCCATAGTTGATGAAGCCCGATTAATCCAATCATTCCCTGCAAATGGTGACCCAATCATTACCCTCCTAGAAACTCACGGCAGGTCCCTACCAAAAGGCCATAGGAAACTGGTCATCCAACCCCTATCTGGGAGGGTCTAAGTTAGTTTGCAGGACTGTGTCTATCAATAGCCCACACTTCACCTGCCATGGGTCATAGATGGTTCACCTATCCACCCAACGCCTAAGGTGGCACAGCCATTCTTCCAATGCACGCCACCCCTGCTGTCAGCCACATGGTTCGCACCCGACGATGCTTGGAATATGGCTGGTTGGACAGCTGTTGGGCTGGCGACCTGGGTTGGTTGCTTGGTTGTTCAGTGGTTACTTGACTAGCGCGTTAGTTTATTATTTGGTTATACTGGGTAAACTACTTTGTTGGTTAGTTGGCTGTTTGTTCCAGGAGGATTGAGCCTGGGCCGGTGGTTCCATCGTTCCCAAGATGCTCTCCCTGCGGATAGGGTTGAGCATCGGATGAGATTTGAAGCGTAAGCCTTGGTGGTTCACGCTCAGTGCCAGTGCCACCAGACACAAAATCTGTCTGGTTGAAACCACCAGCCTGCGGATGGGCGAGCAGGTACAAGAAACCAGCCACCAGAAGTGTTGAACGTATCACGTGACCATCGTAAGCAAATCAGTCGTAAGCAAACCAACCTCAAGTGTCATTTTGCTTGGTGCTTTCAAACCTTTGAGGATGACTATTCCCATGGACTAGTATTTTTTGGGGATTGAGGCAACTAGCCATCAACCAGGAATGGCTGTAGATCCAGCGATTGTTGACTGGATGACCATCGTTATTCTGCAACCTGTGGGATCAGTGCTTATTGAGTCGCTGGTCCATTTGCATGACCGCGGACACCCCAATTTGCATGAAACCGCAACCTTCAATTCTCCAAATGTGGTGTAGATTCTGGGAAATCGCCCACACTTTGTAGGAAACTGATATGGCAGGGGGTCAGTTCACCCTCAGTCCCCTTGGTTCCCCTATCATTAACCAGCTCGTTTTCCCTATGGTTTGGTGATTAACCCCCATGAGTTGGATGGTTAAACTTCACCCAGCTCGCCATATCATTACGGGTCCCCCATGGGTTCCCTGCCTGGCGGCTGCGCCCTGGTGCCTGGAGCACCTGAGCTCCAAGGAGCGCGCGCTCTCCACAGCAGTCGCGATCAACTTCAACCAGGTTGCTGTGGCGGTGGTGAGCTGGGTCAAGCAGTTAACCAACCAATGGCTGGTTATAATGGTTAATCATAGGGGATGATAACTAACAACTATAGGGGATATACCAGCTATACATGGCTATGGGTCAAGCAGTTAACCAACCAACGATCATGGAGGATTTACCAACAAAATTTTATAGCGAAACAATGTTTAATGATAGGGGAACCAGGGGGACTAAGGGTGAACTGACACACTGCCAATTGAGTTCATAGTCCTAGTTCAGAAGTATTTCCTATGAAATAGTAGAATTGATAGGTGGTTCATAGTTCTACTTAGGAGTGGTGGAAGTAGAAGTATGTCCTATTAAGTCATCATTTCTGCTTCTTGATTCTACTACCACCTTCATTTCCTAGTAGAATCAAGTGGTAGAAATGATGACTTAATAGGAAATACTTCTACTTAGAAATTAAGTAATAGAAAGATTCGAAGTCATGAATTACTACTAAGAATCGAGCAGTAGGAAGCAGTAGGAATTGCTAATTTAGTAGTAGGAATTACTAATTCGACCTTCACTACTTCAAGACGAACAGGAATTGAGTAGTAGGAATGATGGCTTAAGAATTAAGTAGTAGAATGATGACTGACATGGAAATGATTAATGACGACTCAAGAATCACCCTACTGAAACAACCGAAGTTCCCCTGCACAGTTCCACTCTGTATCACTGCCAGTTGATTACCCAATCATTGTCACTAATGATAACAGCGAGGTAAGCAGATGGGTTGTACCATTGTTGTGACTGGGGTTGGTTTGCCTATTATGAACTGGAAAGGTAGGATATTGCTTAGTACACTCTGGTCATCCAACATACGAAAAACCACCATATGTCAGAGAAACCCTGGGAAACCACCAATCGTTGCTGGACTTTCTTAGATTTCCTGATGGCATCGCTGGTTCACTTAACTTAACTCAGCAATGTTGAGTGACAACTGAATCACCCATCAAATGATGGTTAACAAGATACACCGGGCAATATAAAACTGTGCTGAGTATTGCTGATGTTTTTTCCAAATCTTCACTTTGCACAATGGTTCAAAACAACAATAATTGTATCGTCATGTTAGCCAAGAAGGTTTGTTTCGCTGCGACTCTGCACGAAAGAACAAATCGACTCTTTTCTGGACATTTCTAAATCTTTTTTGAGTGTTTGTTTTTCTATTCAACAGGACCTGACTGATGGTGACCAATGGTGACCGGTTGTGATCGATGATTGCTGTTGAGTTTGATCATGTTGATAGCCCCATAGCCACTGACTGTTGTACACCATGATGAACTAATGGTGACTGGTCCGATGATTGATTATCATTGTTGATTTGGGCTACCAATGGTTGATGTTTTTTGTTTCCGGATTTTTGGATCAACCCCTCCCCCGAGAAGTACCAGTAATCATCAACCATCCTATTCCCTATGTTAGCTGATTGTTATGCCGGATGATTAGCCATCTTTTGACAAGCATCAACCATCATTGAGCATGATAAAGAAGGAGGAACCCATCAACCACTATGAACCATGGTATTAAGCAATCTATTCATCATAATCAGGCATCATAAGCTGGAAACCAAATAGCCCCAAAGCCAGCAGCTCAGCTAATGAAGGCCAATTATTGTGAATACTGTGCCTATTCGCGAAGATGAATACTGCATGCACTGGTGGTTGAAGAAGGTGAACCATTACCGGTCATTAACCATCATTAATGGTACTAGTGGTACTAGTGGATGTGGATTGATGTGGGTAACCATCCATGCTATTTGATGTTGTACTAGTGGTTAATGTTATGGTTTATGCTACAGTCAACGATCATGATCAACCAATTGCTAAGCGTCATTTCAACCCCTTTGCAGCCAGCATTTCACCAATCATGAACTATCACTTAACCAACACTGCAAGCCATGACCAATGATCATTTTACTATTGTTCAACCAAGCATTCATTAAAATGATTCACTATTTTTGCATCATTTTAGCATCATTTAATCATCGTTGACCATCACTCAAAAATAACTTTACCATGATTAGCAACAATTAGCCACCATTTCACCACTCGTTTACCCATTTTAAGTTATTTTGGCCAACATTTAACGATCAATCATCATTCACCATTAAAGCAAGCATTTCATCATCAAAAAACACCATTAAACCCATCATTTAACCACCATTCAACCTCATTTCAACCACCATTAACCCAATCATTCAATCATCATCTAACTGTTGTAGTACATTTTAGTCATCTTTTAAACATCATTCACCATTTAAGCATCATTAATCCATCGGAAAACCCTCATTTCCCCGGGATTCAAACATGTTCTATCACAAAATCTTAAATATCATCAACATATTTACCCAAGCTTATGAACCATCAACTATCGTTAATATTGGTTGAAACGATTAACCATCATTAAACCATCATCAGTTTCAACCAATATTAACATGATTGGATAAAATCATGGCTCAACCATCAAAACTATCTCAAATAATTATCGTAAATATTGTAAATATCATCAAGATATTAACCCAACCATATTAACCATCATTAAACCATCATTGATGTTGGTTGAAACGATTAACCATCGTTAAACCACCACAAGTTTCAACCAATATGGCTGTGGGTCAAAACCCTGTACCCCTTGTTCCCCTATCATTAACCATTGCTTTCCCTTTCAAATGGTTCGTTTTTATGTCCCATTATTGGTTGGTGAACTGCTTGACCCATAGCTATATTAAACATCATGAAACCATCATTAGTTTCACCATTATCTATCATAGATATAACCCAATGTCAGATAACCATAGTAGTAAACCAACCATTTCTTGGGTCCCCTTTGGCTTGAGAAACCATGATATTAACCATCATTAAACCATCATTAAACCATCATTAAACCATCATTATCCTTTATTACTATGATGGTTTGATGACCCCATAGCCATATGAACCATGATATGAACCATCCTTCAACCCCTGTGGCGGAGCCCCACCGCCGAGGTTGGAATCGCCACCGCTTTCCTGGCGGGCGGTGCCTATGGCGGCTCCGAAGCAGGGCTCAAGGTGCGGTGCACGGCGTCCCCGGGGACAGCCGGTCAGGGACCCTGAAAAAGGCCTGTGGTAGTAAGCATGGTGAAGGGATGTTAGCATGGTGAAGGGATGTTTTTTTCGGATTTTTTTTCGGATTGCTGTTTATATAACTGTTTTGGATTTTTTGTTCAGATTGTTTTCGGATTTCTTTTAAGAGTGTTTTCCGGATTGGTTCGAATAAATCAATGATGTTTAAATTATTGGTTCAACGGTGGTGAATGGTTCGCAATAGGTTGGCTGAATTATGTTGTTAACAAATGGTTGGTTGAATTATATCTTCGTAGGGGTGGAATCCAATAACCAGCTGATCACCACTTATCACCACTTATCTATGGTTAAACTGTTGGTGGTTTGTCAATGTGGATCTACCATTCTCACTATTCTGAGGCTATGGATTGACCACCAGGCTACGCGTGCGGTCGGCGGTTGCCTGTTGGTTGGGAGTTGGTTGGTCGGGTCCTGCGACCGCCAGGACTATTTCGTAATCATTACGATCGCCTCAACAGTGGTTGCTGCTGCTTCCTTGCGGGGGATCTCGTTGGTGGACGGGGGGTTCCTATCGTTGCTGCGGATGGGAATCTCGGTGGATGCTTCATGCAAAATGCTGGCGAAGTTGTCGTCATCACCATCAATCATCATCATCATCATCATCATCATCATCATCATCATCATCATCATCATTCTCGTCATGATCACTATCGAGGGACTTACAACATCATGGGTATACTGTTCTATTTCTTGGCGGTGGGGGGACTGGAAAGTATCCAATTTGAGCTTTCAGACTTGCTGGTTGGTGGTTTCAAGTTTTTTGTTTGCTTTCAACCATTCCATGTTTTGGGATGATGGCTTGTGATTCACCTGCGCATATGTTTGGGCCCCGGAGAAAAGAAGCATTCCCCACCAACCAGCAATGGTTACAGATGACCGCGTGGTTTAAGAAATCACTGCAACGAGAGCATGCGACGTTGTGGTGCTTTTTGTAGCACCAGCCACTACAGAGTGGCACCCCCTACTGGCTGCTAACTAGCTGGTTAGTTCAGAGGGGTGCCTACCAATTATAGAAGATATAAGTATACTGAATGGTGGCAAGCCTAAGTTAATTTATAGCCAGTAATTAGCCATAGGCCATAGTTATTGATCCTTATTAAACAATGGTTAACCATAGTCAACCATAGGTTCAATGGCTAACCAACGGTCCTCACCAGGGGGTGGTACCACTAAAAATCAACTCACTGGTGATCCATCTATTCCTGGACTACCACCTCGAACTTGCAACCAGGGGGTGGTACCACTCTGTCAACCCCCTGCTTGATTTGATTAACAGGTTATAATTGCTGATTCACTGGACAGCTTATGATGAGGAACAGGGGGTGGTTATAACCTGATAAGTTTAAACCACAGTTCAATGATTAACTTGATGAATCATTGATTGACTGGTCATAATTTCAACCTTTCTACTTGATTAACCACTCTGTCAATGGTCAACCCTGTTGCTGACAACCATGATTAACCACAGTTAACCATGATTAGCCACAGTAACCATTATTAACCACAGTTAACCATTAGTTCAATGGGAAATCTAAACCAACGGATCCAACCACTGGGGTGCCACCTGTAGAGTCTCCGTGGCGTTTCCCCGAGGTTCTTCTTCCAAGAGAAGCCTCCCACTCCGCCGTCCGAGACCCTGGTGCTGAGGGAAGATGCGGGCAGCAACTGGGAACAGCGGGTGACCACTAGGGTGATTTCTGAAGCCAGTAAGAATGGTTGATAGAGCTGGGGACAAGAAGCAAGAAAAATAGGGGATACAACCAACCATCCGGGGGTTTCTTAAGCCATTGGGGACCCCCAAAAAATGGATAGTTCATTACTGTTAAATTGCTCATATTGGATGAGAACTGGGGGGTCTCCTATTTTGAGAAACGCCCAATGGTTGGCCTATGGATGAACGGCAGGATATATGCTGAGAATTCAAAGTGTCATGACATCAACATCATGCCGCGACAGAAGCTAGAGATGTGAAGTGGTTGATCAGTGTTGATGTGTAGTGGTTATAGCAGCTGGTTTATTGGGGATTGTCAAAGGTACAATTCCGGGAAGCCCAAGTTTGAGAAACAACGATTGTTCTGAAGAGGTTCATGGTGATTGTTGGCCTGTTGTCTCTCACAACGAAGTATCTTTATCCATTTCACTACATATGACCCAACCACCTCTCCCAGCATGTGCAACCAACGTGCGCCATCCGGGCAGCCACCCCAGGTCAGCATCCGAAATGGAAAAGTTGTTGGCTGAGAAGGAGAGTGGAACCTTGAAGCAGGAGACAGGTGGTGTAGAGGCGGCCGCGTGCAGCACACACCACCGCAAATATGTACACCATGCGTACACACACAGGTGTTTCTCAAAATAGGAAGCCCGGAAGAAAGGTTGCTATCTACAAATGACTGACCTTGGACGACAACTGGGGTATCCCTATTTTGAGAAACGACTACATGTGTATACATGAGTATGTTTACGGATTTCTGTGGTTTGATGAATGTTTATGACTATACACATCTGGTATTTGCTCATTTGTTTGTATGCATTTGAGTTCTAGTGATGTTTCGTTTGAATCATTTGTAGCATATTGGAATTCATATAGTTTTGTTTAACATGTAGTTATCATTTGCATTTGTGTATGGTTCATTTAGTTTGCTGATGTTCATTTAAATCATTTGTCATGCATAATTTGCATAATCATCATGATGAGCTGGATCCGGATGAGGATGACGATGCAACATCATCGAACTATTTCAGCAAATCAATTTGGAACCCTAGATCAGAGGGGGATTAGATCAGAGGGGGTGCGCATGAAAGTGCACATTTTGAAATGGTGTTTGATGTTTTTGCATTTTTTTGCATTTTTTGGCATTTGCTTTTTGCTTTTTGTCTTTTTGTTGTCATTGATTGTTTTTTTTTGTATTTTTTTGTGTGTTTTGTTGTTTTTTTGTTTTATTTTGTGTCGTTTTGTTCTTAAGAGATATTTTGATGATTTCAATCCAGGGCCCTCGGCCACATTGTTTTGGAGAACCAATTAAACCCAACAGCAACCCAACAGCAGACCAAATAAGACCCAAGCTAAACATACGAGTGCTAAGCTACAAAGATTTGTTTGCTTGGTAACACACTAGTCGTTAAGATAGCGAAAACATCGATCAATCACTCGGTGTCAAACACACATTGTAAGAAGGAATAATGCACGGTTCAACATTGAATTCGCGACTCGTAAACGTGAGCACGATTAGCAAATCGATGAGCACATATTGAGACATCACACCTTGGCAACCACAGTATTTTGCTCGCCAACAGAAAAGCAACAGCAGACTAGTGAGCTACAAAAAGACAGCAGCCACAACCGGATCACGCTCTTGTACGCTTGATATCCATTATTTTTCATGTTGTTTCATGTTTTTGCATGTTTGCGCATGTTTCGAGCTGTTTCGAGATTCTTCGAGATATTTTGAGATTTTTTCACTTCATAAAGTAGATTTCTTTATTAACTTGAATAAAGCCCTTCGAGATTTTTTTGTTTTTTTGAGATTTTTTGAGATTTTTTGAGATTTTTTGAGATTTTTTGAGATTTTTTGAGATATTTTGAGGTTTTTTGAGATATTTTGAGGTTTTTTGAGATATTTTGAGATATTTTGAGATTTTTTCACCTCATAAATTCAATGGCTTCATAAAATCGAATGAAACCTTCGAGATTTTTTGAAATTGTTTGCTTCATTGAATAAATCTTCCAGTGAATTGAATGAAACCCTTCGAGATTTTTTGAGTTTTTTTTGTGATCTTTTCATTTCAGATTATGCCAGTCATCGAGATTAAACTTAACACCTTCTCAAGTACAGCTGCTGTCCCACGTTTACATATTTAATTCTAATGTTTTTTGCAAACAAAAGCAGGTTTTTTCAAAAAAACGCATTTCTACTCAAAACACAACATTTTTTTCAAAAAAAATATCTGTATCATATCTAGAGATTTTTTTCTCATGTTGGGAAACCTTTCTGATCTACTCCCCCTCTGATCTAGGGTACCACATTTTGCTGACTATTGGTTCAGACCCCCAAGGTGCTTGCATGACGCTGTGGCTCTCCCACCATCCGGGTGTTTTCAGCTATTCATCGTTCAACAAGTGACTTTGCCTGATGAAGAGACAGCCCAGTTTCCCCTTGGTCGTTTCTCGCGTGAGCCCAAATCAATGTTTTTACAGTTTCTTTGCCGATTTGGCGGGTCTTGCTAGGGGCTTGATCTCTGCGACCTCAATGTGATATCCAGTGCGGCGCCAGGGCACTACGAAGAAACGAGAAGGGCCAGGGGATACTTTCCTGGTGGAGGTGGCGATCAACTTGCAGCTGTGGGACCACAGGTGGGGTGAAACCATTTAAGTGGTTGATTTGGGGTTGTTGAGGGTGGGTTTTTTAAGGGCTCTGAAGGGCTTGCGAAGGGTTTTTTGATGATTAGTTGTGATTCATTGGATGGTTGATTTGGTGGTGGTTTGTGGTAGTAATCATTTTGAATTCCGAAGGTCTACTGAACACGGTGGGTTTTTGGGATCTGGTCAACGAGACGAGTGGTAACGACCAGGGGACATGGGCTTTGTCAGCGAATTGGTTTCAGCATAGAAAATGCAATGACTTGTGGTACAACGGTTGGATATGTATTGGATCTTGTTGGAAGTGGATGTGATCGTATGTCAACAAAAGCATAAAAAACAATGCAGATCGGATTTTAAGCAACAGTTGTCGCTGAATCATCAGTGAGTTCCTCGATGCGTTCATGGAAACCGCTGGATCCCCCAAAAAATAGCTTCTTTTCAATGATCAAACGCAACGGGATTGACGGTTGTCTACCCAGATTGCTCAACATGATCGGGATTTGCAGAGGGAAATCCACAGTGAAAAATCTCCGGTGGCTGATTCACTTGTGGGTCTAAAAATCATGAAGCACTAGTGTTGCTTATTTGGACCTATGTGGCTGTTTCTTCTATCTTCCGCAAAGCATCCGATACCAATCATTTCTAGTAAATACTAAAACAACCATTTTGGGGTTCCCTATTCTGAGAAACGCCTATATTTTGGTGGATCCACTAGCTTGCAACTGGCCAATTTTGGAATTATTGTTGGTTATGAACTATAGCACCTGGATCTGTAGTACCTGGATACTACTCTATTTCTATATTCTGGATGATTCTGGAGATTATGCTCAACAACCCCCAAGCCATCTGGATCATATAGTACGGATCTACAACTATTCTGGACCAACTCTATCACCAGGGGTGCTATAGATCCAGCTATAGTACTTGATTCTGGATATGAGCTGCTGAATAAGTTGACCAACTTCTTAACTATAGCACCTGGATCTACATTGTTTGTCCAATCATTCTCCACCAAGGAGCTGGGATACCCAAAAATCCATTATTAAGCAGTTTGTTAAGCAGTTCATGAACCATCATTTGCTGCTGCATAGCCATTGTTAACGATAGTTAACAAGCCCAAATGCTCCATGATGTATGGCATGATTACTTGCATTTCCCAATAAGATAGCTTAAATGTAGGCAAAAATGCCATACATGGAACATTTGGGCAGCGCATTAATCAGCTTATTCACTATCATTGCCAATCATTAAGTTGATCATCATCACCATCATTCACCAGCATCAACCATCAATAGCTATCATTCACCATCATCAACCATCATCCTTAATTAACCATCATTACCCATCAATAGCCAACATGACCCAGCAATAGCCAACATTAGCCATCAATAGCCATCATTGATCATCATCAACCAGCTCATCAACCATCATTAACTTCTTCATCATTGATCATCATCAACCAGCTCATCAACCATCATTAACTTCTTCATCATCATCATCAATCATCATCATCATCATCATCATCATCATCATCATCATCATCATCATCATCATCATCATCATCATCATCATCATCATCATCATCATCATCATCATCCTCAACCATCCTCAACCGGGCAATGACCATCATTGACCATCATGGATCCATACAGGCGCAACGGCTGTTGGCCACTCCCGGCTTCATCCCACCTTTGCTGGCCTTCGTCACGTCCATCGCCGTCACCAACGTTGTGGGGGCGTTCATGGACTCAGTCACCCGGCTTGGGCGCTGCACAGCGGTGGAAGATGATCGGTCTGGAAAATCTTTGGAAATCTGGGGAAATTTATGGACATAAGGAAAGAATGTGGACATCTGTGGAAAAAAATTCAGCAATCTATGGAAAATCTGATGAAATCTGTGGAAAATCCATCACTAAACACCCTCTTGGTAGTGGAAATGTCCATGGATTTTCACAAAAAGGTGGAATGGTTTTAAATCATGTGTTTTGCTTGGATTTTGTAGATTTTCAATTACACAAGGTGGAATTACATTATATTATATGTGGTTTGGTTTCCGTTCATAGTTGTTGATGCTTGCTTGTCCACTTATTGACAGTTCTTGATGGTATACCCATGGCAATTGACGCTGAACTAATGGCTGAGTTCAGGGTACCCATTGGATTTTCCGAGATCCAAAAGTCATGCTTTTGATGGTCATTAGATTGGTACACCAGGTCCATAAATCCCTAGTAGGGTTGGGCTTGGGGAACCCAAGAATGCAGAAAAAACAAATCATGGGAACCCAGAGGTCCAGCCAGCCATCAACCAACAGCACCTAATGGATGAGACTTAAAGTAAGCATCAACCACTAGTTAAGTAACTTAAAGTAAATCAATGGTTAGTGGTTACTTTAAGCCTCATCAATGGTTTTTGATGCTCACTTGCTGGCTGTTGGGAGGGAGCTGAGACATGGGTAGCCTTCGAAAGGGGAGCGGTTGGGGGCTACCAGTAAGGACCTAACCAAATGGTGGAAATGAATGGTTACCCTTTGGCAAACTAAGCTGGAAGCTCAGAATCACATCTTTTAACAGGCAAAACCATTGTGAATATTGGATGTTCCAGGCAACCAGGTTACTTTGCCGCAGGTTAATTATACCATTTCTTATACTTAGTACTTACTTAGTTATGCCACTACTAAGTAGTTATTGATGCCACTGTATACCTAAATCGTTGTTAATAGTTGTTATCAGTTGATTACGCATTACCAACATATGATGGTCAACTACATATTACTAATAGATTGTGGTTAAAGGCATATTGCTAACTCGTTAAAACATAACCCCTGCATATTTTTAACGGCCGTGGGTCGTGGGGGCCTGGCCTCACCATGATCTGTCAGCGGATCACTGAGAAACTGCAGCGCGCGGGGTTCACGGATCAGATGGAAGTGGACTTGGCAGGGGCTGGATTCGAGGTGGCCATCGTGTGCCTTGGTGGACGGGGTGGGGGGTGCTGGGGATGGGGGTGGGTGATGCTGGAGGTGGAATCTTGAGTGGACCGTTGAGAGGTTTATTGAGCTACCATGGACCCCGGTCATTTCAATGCTTGGGGTTTTCACGTCACCCGAAAACGAGTCAGCTGTAGTTAAGTCATTACCAATGGTAGTCAGAAGGTGTTTTAGGACACGGGGAAACAATGCGTTGCTGTTTAGGTCCAATAGAATGGCTTTTGGTTACAAACGCATATCATTGATTGAGGTCCACCAGCGTTTTGAACATGTTGTGCTTAATTCTTTGTTGGTATATTCCTACTATTGTTGCTTATTAAGGCTTATTAACCAACCAACCAACCAACCAACCAACCAACCAACCAACCAACCAACCAACCAACCAACCAACCAACCAACCAACCAACCAACCAACCAACCAACCAACCAACCAACCAACCAACCAACCAACCAACCAACCAACCAACCAACCAACCAACCAACCAACCAACCAACCAACCAACCAACCAACCAACCAACCAACCAACCAACCAACCAACCAACCAACCAACCAACCAACCAACCAACCAACCAACCAACCAACCAACCAACCAACCTGTTAATTTCAGGGGTGATGAACCCTGATGCTGTGAAGCAGCTGGCACTGATGTTTTCCCCGATGGGAACAAACGCTCAAGGGCCCTGATGGAGCCCAGATGTCACGTGTGGTGATGTACACTATGATGTGAGGATATATCTTGACACCCCACCTTGGATTGATGACTAAGGATGTCATCACTCCACACAAAACAATTGATGCTATTCACAGATGAGAAAACTAATGTTGATGTACGAAGAGAGATGCAAACTCGATGCTACTAACATTTCTGATGCTGCGTTCAAAGCTGCACTCTGTACAGATGTGCAAGAAAAGATGTCATACACTGGGATGAACCTCAGTGATGTTTCTTTGTCCCGCTGATGAATTTTGAGAAGTGCTGGTCTCGATGAATGCAAGGTCAGTTGATGACCTCAAAAGATGCCCGTGATCTTGATGTCATCTTCTCGATGATGTTGATCACTTCTGATGCCTTTGATGCATCAGGGAGCTGCAGTTGATGCCTTGGGTTCAGATGCCGATGCGTTGACACCTGAAGCTGATGCGTCCTCCTTGATGCTGAACCGAAATGCAGCTGGAGGCGCTTTGTATGATGCTGCCTTTGGTTGCTCTGATGCAACTTCCATTGCTGATGGAGCTGCTGATGCCTCGATCATCTCGATGTCATGGTCCTCCGATGATTCCAGCAAAGATGCCGGAACGCAGATGCTAATTGGCCCGATGGGCCTGATGACCTGGCTGTCTTCGATGACTCTTTGAAGAAGCCACTCCCTGACATAGTTGGCATGATCTTGATGCCCACGATAGCGTGCTCCAGCTTGAGTTGGAGCAATGATGCTCAGCTTGAGCTTCTTTGATGCGTCAATGATGGCCTGACGCAAGTCTGGTGCCAGGGTGCTATCTGATGTGATCAGATGCAGCCCTGCATGCGCTGTGCAATCAGCGATGATCCTCTTGTACTGCTTGATGTCAGGTTTTGATAGCAGCACCCTCATGTTGAAAGGGAGATGATAGTCATAGCAGATGTCATTCTGCCAACTGTGATGGTTGTAGAAATCACAGATGGGACCACTGATCTCCAAGATGACCATGCTGTTGCGCTCGTCCTCACTGAGCTCGTAGGTGGCATTTGATGCCACCTGCCATGATGAGCCCAAGCCATGACGAGAAAATGATGTCATCTGGGATCCCTGTGTCAAATAGTGGATGTTGTTCCAGATGCCGGGCTGGAAGATGATCAGAAAGCTCTTGTTGAGCTCTGATGTCATCAGCCTGCCTTCCGATGTCAACCACATTGTTGTACCGATGGCTCCTGTTGGGGTCTGATGCATCGAAAGATGCTCCCAGGGAAACCGTAAGCTTCCCAACAAAGATGTCACCATGATGCGTGTCTCTCCACTGGGAGATGCCGTTGCCGAGGAGATGGCACGGAACTCCTCACTCAACAGATGGACAAACACGCTGCGGCCGTGGTTAAGATGAATCTTCTTGATGTCATCTTCATCGATGGTCTCGCCGCTGTTGATGTCCTTCATCTTCCATGATGGCGGCATGGAATGATTGACGATGTCACCTTCCAAGTCGATGGGAGAGAACATGATGATCACTCGATGATCTTTCCTTGATGCTAGCTGATGCACTCGGAGATGCGACCAAAAGGCTGCGGATGAATTCAATTCAAACTGTCACTGATGCGAAACGATGCACCGCAAAGAAAAAGTTGAAATCACTGATGCTCAAAAGATGTCCAAATCTTCGATGTCCGGGATGTTAAACGAGTCAACCACCAGAAACCAACGATGTGAACCTATACTGTATGATGAAGATACGTGTAGTACAGGATGTTTATAAAGATGTGATACTCCATGATGTGGAAACCCTTGAGGTAATCCAGGAACTTGATGGCTGCAGCTGTTTGCTAGAAGCCATGGCGATGCCAGCCTACTTTGTATGCTGCATGCAAAAGGATGAAAGGGGTGAAATGCATGAAGATATATGATCGATGGTGAAACGGCTGCCGCTGTGTTGTTCAGTGGTTGATGGCCCTGATGCCCGTGTTGGGCAAAAGCCAGTTGAGTACTTCAAGTGTAATGTATTTTGTAAGGATGTCTGATGGGCTGTCTTTGCCAGGGATCTTGTGGATTGAAACGATGCCTGCTTGCACAAGGTTTTGGATGAACATAAACTTCAGCTCGATGTGCTTTGCCTTCTTTGATACTCCTTGGCGTGATGCCATGGATTTGCCTGCTGAGCTGTCGGTGTGGATTCTGATGTTGAATTTGTGATAGCCGAATGCTTCTTTGATGAAGTTCCGGATGAAGAGTGCTTCTTGACATCCGGTGCCGATGGCATAGAACTCTGCTTCTGCTGATGAGAGTGCCACAACGGATTGAGTCCGAGATCCGAAGTGGATGGTAGTTCCGCAGAATTGGATGATGAATCCGCTGGTGGATTTGCGAGTTGATGCGCATCCTGCCCAATCACTATCAACAAAGATGTTGATGTCAAGTGGTTGGCTGTGATTCTTGCCGATGCGAATGCTTGGCTTGATGGTAAAGGTGTGATGCTTGGTGCCTGCCTAGTAGCGAACAAGATGTTTCAACTTCCGCTGATCGCGGATGCAAGGTTGTTGGATGCCACGGGCCAACTCCTTGATAGCGTACGCCATGTCAGGTCTGATGTACGCTAACCATTG
>VSDK01021876.1:15193-41939 GCA_009767595.1 Symbiodinium kawagutii
TAATGGTGTTAGTTTTTTTTACCCAAACAGCAGCCCTACTGGCAGGTTCACGCCTACGGCGGTCCCAAGCGCCGCCCCTGCCTTCGCCATAGGCAGGGGTCGGCGGATATAGATAAGCCATTCAAAGGTCTACCAATCATTAAGTCATCATAAGTCACTTGTCATCATGATGTCGCCCTGGTCACCTAATGTCATTAAGTCACCATAAGTCTTTCCTCCACAAATGATAAGTCAAGTCTTTCATCATTAACTTTTCATAAGTCGCAAGTTAAAATGAGTCATAAGTCATAAAATATTTTCATAAGTCATAATAATTTTCATAAGTCATTCATAAGTCATGACTAATTGTCAAATAGTCATCATAGTCAGACCGTCGCAAGTTCCGCCGAGGCCCTGGGAGGCGACAGCGAAGCCAAGGGCGACGCCGCTCCCATGGACCGCCGTGCAGCACAACTGGCCGCGGTGGCGCAGGGCATGTCGCAGCGCATAGCATCACTGCTGCAACTTGGATCCGTTTGTGGATACGAAAAAAACAATCGAATCTGATCACATTCATCAACCGGCAATCATTCTTCAACCACCAACCAACCATTAATCAAACATTTTTGTCCAACAGAATCTGATCGCATTCTTCGAAGCCCAATTTGGCACAGCATGTCAGATTGGGAGCGGTGCGTGCCAGGCTGAAAAGCGCCAGGCCATGTTCATGAACCGCGGCGTGAAGGCCGCGAAGAACCGGGACATTCCGCGCGAGGCCGCGGCGAGTCATTGTTGGGGACACAGGGTACCTTGGATCCATGAAATGGCACCCAGATGGCACCTAAATGGCGCCCAAGATTTCATCACAGTTTAACCTATCAGTTGTGTTAGATGGATCTTTGGGTAGATCTAAGTTCACTACCTATATGAGATTCCCTTGCTCTTGGTGTTTGCGGCTGTTTCTGGCTGTGGCGATGATTCACAAAAGGGATTGGCTTGGGACATCTCCGTCAGGATGCTCCTGTCCCGCCTCCCAGCGAAAGCCGCACGCGGGAGCCCTGGAATGGTCATGAATCTGAAATCATCTCAGTTCAATTGTCAATGTCACTCATCATATCCTGCAGTAGTGTCATCAGATGTGGCATCTTTGTTGGCACAAAGGAATTCAAAATATGGAGCCTCAACCAGGCCATACCAAGTTGCACAATTGTTTTCTATGATTGCTCCAGGAGTAGTGAAGGGGCACACACAGTTTCGTTTCATTTTGAGGCTTTCATGTTTAGAAGTCCCTGTTCAGTTTCTTCTGCTGCTTCCAGGGACTTCAAACCGCCGGCACGCGAGAGCCAGGCAGTTCTCACCGTGGTGGGTCAGACGGTCAGGGCCTGGAAGGTATCTGAGTTCAAGTGGTGAGGATGATTTACGCCATGACTATTGTTGGTGATGGTAAGTGATGATGTTGCCCTGCCTTTGCTGATGATTAACGCTTAAAGTTCCTCAGCCATGGTTGGGTACCCAGAGTTACTGATGTTTTCCAAGCCTCAAAAAGATTGGGTCCGCACATTCCCTACAACTTCGATAGCTAAGGATTAACACGGTTAAATAGGCATCGTTGGAGACAGTCAATGCTGGTGGAGGATGGCAGCGGTGGATAATCTTTGGTGGTTGATAATCTTTGGTGGTTTGTATATTAGTTAGCGTCATCACCCTTTCAAGAACCACAATGCTGACAATGCAAGTATATGTTGATTGCCCAAGGTGAATACGTGTATTGAATCACGGAAGCAAATCTGAGAGCATGTTGGTGGGATCAATGATCCTCAACATACGACCGTTTGTTGTATGTGGCACGTATCTTTAAATGTTGAACTTCTGAGGCCGGTACTTGTGTGTTGCTGTCTATTTGGGTTCATATTTCCACCTAGCACAATTTGTCCCATACTCTTTGGCATAGTCAGTGATATCCCTGTCATATACGCATCATTCAATGAGTATGGTTTCCTACCAGAAGTCTTTGACTGGATCAACTGACGTACTCCAGGTAAACAATATGAGCAGCTGATACTCAGTACACGCTGATTCACACCATACCAAATACATCTATCCTATAAACCGATCATAGTCAGATGTTTGAACGCTCTTCTGGTTCGTCATGGCAGATGATTTCTGTTTTCAAATTAGGGTTCGTTACAATGACATTTTGGAGAATAGATCGTAATTATAACCTTGTACATTTGATACGTTTGTTTGAATCAATTCTTGTGGCTACATGGATATCATACGACATTCTGATCCCATTATTTTTTAAAGCAAATTTATCGCCTGGTCCAAAGCGTGTAGGTGGCGCCGGCGAAGGCAGCGCCCAAGGTGCGAGTTGCTTATGGCGTTCGCCAAAGGGCAATCGGATCCACAATAAAGGGACAACCAAATACGAAATAGCCCACCAATGACCCACTGATGGCCTACCCATGGTGGCCAACAAATGATCAACAAAGAAGAAGAGTGACAATAATTGGTTAGAAAGAAGAATTGGTGAAGAAGGATGAACCAATGATAGGTACTGCATGATATTGCTGCCACAAGCCAAAAGTCTTCGAAATTGGGCAGGTAGTTTAGTTCACATCCCAGCAGAAACTGTCTATCAGGGCAAAACCCGTCCTGGGGTTTTCAATAGAGGTATTGGGCATGGCGACTGCAGCCATCGGTTTGGAGCGAATAAGGACAATGTACAAAATGATTGAATGAATGTAAGGAATATTTCTTGGGTAATCTTTTACCTGCTCGAAAGGATGGTTTCCCAACCTTTTGTTGAGGAGAGCGAGCAGAAAAGTGGCCGGGACGTTTTCTCTATGTGCACCCCCAGACTTTGTGAATCAACCCTCCACTGGTCTTCGCTGAGGCGGCTGCAGCTGCACCAGCAGCGCTGGCAGCGGCTTCAGCTCCTGTGAGGCTGGGCCCTCCGCGGAATGTCCATGGTGCCCTTCAGAACCCTGAACCACCCCGAACCATCCTGAGGATCCTGCGGTGTTTCTTTTTGTAAGTCGCTTGACCGGTCCAAGGGCTGGTTGACGACCCATTGGATGTTTGACGACACCAACACAGCGCAACTTTGACCACAAAACTCGTCAGGCAAGGGCCCGACAAGCAGAAAGAGGAGGTCACTGCGCCCCTGAACCACCGCCATCTCGGTGGAGATTCAACGTTACGTTCAACGGTTATGCCATTATAGATGGTGGTGGCGACCAAGATCTAACCCTGAAAGCTGGTTATTTACCATTAGTTTAGGGGTCGGTTCATGGGTGAACATCCCAACTGAGGCAATTTGGAGTCAGCCGGGTTTTTTACATATCTAAAGCTGGTGTTAAAAATGTAAAAAAATCAGGAAATTCCAGGAATCAATGAACCAACAAAGGGTGATGCTTTCGGCGCCCTTCACCGACAAACTTGAAGAGGTAGTGAATGAAGATTGGTGCAAAGGATCAACGAGATGGTTGTCGTCCAGTATGTTACAAGAGTCCTGTGACTACTCACCATCACCCGTCTATTGTGCAATCATTTCATGATAGCTTGGGAAATGAGGGTCGCGATGATAGACGTTGGTCAAGATCCCATCCTTGGCCATGATCGCTCACCCCTGACTAGCTTCCAGCTTAGGGCTTGAAAGCCTTCCATGTTGATGGCCTGAGATCCAACCCTAGTACCCTGAATGTAGCAGGGCCTTGGTGGGATAGCCCCCGTCCTCGGGGACGCAATGAACTCCATGTGATAACCCCTGCGTGATACACAGTAGCTGTAGCTACTGGTTTTGTTGGTGTCGTTCAGCCACCAATCTTCAAATCAAAGTTGAACTTCAGAACAGACGCTGGACTTCTCACACAATCCTATGGGAAGATGATTGACGTAGCATGCATGACTAGTCAGAAGCCTAGTTGCTCTGTTCCCAGTTCCAATTGCAGGTCACTAGTCTTGATCCATACGTGCATACCGGCAACAAATAAGCACACACATATACACATACACATGTACCTATCATATGTGTAAAAAAGATCAGATCCCACATGCACATGTATTATAGTTTTCCGCAAGTACATGTGACTGAACTTGCTTTTGAATTGTAATGTAAGTATTTTGTGCATATAAATCATTCATTTCTTCAGTGCATGTGCAGGCGGCATGGTCGCAAGGCCTGACCAACAGCGAAGTGCAGGCGCCCCGAGCCTGGTTGCGGCTCAGTAGGAGTCATGGCTAGTCATGGCTATGGCAGCTTAGTTTGAGAAATTTGACAGAGGATTGATGGAGGATTAGATTGAACTTGATTAGTTTGACGTTCCAACGCCTGGAAAGTAGCGTTGTTCCATAGGACGATCGAAGAAGTACTTGTACCAGTGCAGAATGCTCTGGTGAAACAAGCTCATCAAGCAAAATCCCGATCTGAGACTTGTCTAACTACATGAGTCATCCGTGCGCTGAAAAGTGATTTGACTAACCACTAGCCATGACAAAACATCCAACCACCCAAGTTACCGTGGAGGTCATGTCCTCCCTTGGATCCAAGCACGTTCCATCGTTGCTTCGACGCTCCAGGAGGTCTTTGACCTCGAAGCTTTGGGCTTCGACTTCTACCAAGCGCTGCATGCCTTTGCGACTCATCGCAACAAGGAGAGCCGCTGTGGCAACGTAGCCAGCGAGGGTCCAGGAAGGTCGCAGGAGTGGCCACAGGAAGCACGGCAAATGTCAAGGAAGGTCTGTCGGATGTGGCAGATGGCTATCAGAAACAGAATACCTGCAGGAATGGCAACAGGATTGGCAGCAGGAAAGGGACGAAAGGGCAGCCCATCAGCACCAAAGAAACCATCATCTTCACATGGCATAGTGACTACAGGGGCGATGAGTTTCAGAAAATGCTCACAGGTTGGCACGAGGGAAAGTGATGTTGAACTTTGAACACATGAACGATATACTTTGATACAATTAACTTGTATTGCTTCATTTCTATTCTTCTGACACTTTTCCAAATTTGTAAAGTGCCAGCCGTCGAGCAACGGCTTTGGATCAATTGTTTGCGGAATCTGTGTCAAGTCTGCAGAATCATCAGCTGCTCATGTCCCACATTTCTCCCTTTCTTTAAGCAACTTGTTTTCACGCGCAGTATCGCCAGTATCGCTGAAAAGCCATGCAGGTCAAGTGGTCCTTTGCCTCGAGGGAAACAGAATTCTTCAGGAAATTTGTTGCCCAAGATCTGTCCTTCATTTCTTATCATTTCTTCATTTCCTCCTTGAATTACAATTATCAACTAGTATTTACATATCTAAGAAGGTATAACTATTAGTTGAAGCTAGTAAGAATAGTAGATAGTCACTCTTACTAGCTATAACTGTTCTACTGCTAGTAAGACTTGTAAGTGATAGTCACTGCTTCGAATACGGGAATTCTTTGACTTTCCACTGCTTCGCGAGGAAGTGGCTGCCAACATTCTCCTGGAGTCTCAAGAGGTGCCAGTGCTGGTCGGTTCCATGGGATTCGAGGCGTTGACCGGTTCAGTGTCCGTAAATCTTTCATTTCTTTGTTGATTCCGAAAGTCAATGCTGAAGGTATTTGGAGGTGATTTGTATTTACTGTATTTATCCAATGTTGAATTTGTTCTTTGAAAATGATTCCCATTGATTTGCGAGGCGCATGAGTATTTCTTTCTGACTTTCTTTCTCTCTTTCTTTCTGTGCCGTCTGTGGGCTTAGCCCGCGGGGTAAACGCATGAGTATAGTTGTGAACAAAACTCAAAACTGACTTGTGGATCAATCGCACTTTCAACCCAAATCCTGATCTACTCTCATATTATATCATTGAAACTAACCTGATCAATGTGCTTGTCTATTTGTCCATCCGTCTCTCCACCTTTCTACGTACATCCACGTTTAGAATTGTGTATTTATATGATATGTATCTTATCTACAAAAGTTACGTGCATACGTTTGCGAATGTTTTTCTATCTTCCAGTTCTCTACCAATCTGTTTGTGCTTATGTTCGTATCCATCCCTCCATCCAATGGATCGCGTTTGCAAACGGATTTCGTGACTGATTGCCCATCGTGAGTTGATGGTGGACCTGTAGCTGGACCATTCTTTCAACAAGTCGATTTATGGCAACCCCAAACAATGAGCACGCTGTCACACACTGTATCCATTTCTTCCAAGGAAGTTTGGATCCGAGAAAGCTGCGAATGGCGCGTCCTTTTAGTTGCTCGAAGAAGTGGGCTCAGTGCGGCTTCGGAGCAAAACCGCACGGCCTTATGGCAAGCACAAGTCCAGCACTTGTAAACGTCATCGTAAAAAGTTGAGAGCTCCGAGAGACTTTTGGAAGTTCAGATTTACAGCACATGCCGCTGTAGCGAGAACATCGTTTAGGAGTCAAGACCGCAAACAAAAAGATATGCTCATCATCATCATCATCATCATCATCATCATCATCATCATCATCATCATCACCGCCATCATCATCTCCAGCAATCAATCATCGTCCATCAATCTTTTTGTTATCATCATCAGGCAAGCAACCAGTCAATCAGTCAATCAATCAATCAATCAACCAGTCAATCGATCCAACCAACCAACCAATCAATCAATCATTCAACCAACCAACAAACAAACAAACCAACCAACCAACCAATTAATAAATCCATCAATCAATCAGTCAATCAATCAACCAATCGATCAATCAATCAGTCAATCAATCAACCAACCAATCAATCAGTCAATCAGTCAGTCAGTCGACCAACCAATCAATCAATGAATCTATCAGTCAATGAATGAATCAACCGATCAATCGATCAATGAATAAATGAATGAAGGAAGGAAGGAACGAACGAACGAATGAATGAATGGATGGATGAATGAATAACAGCGCCGCCTCATCTCAGCCAACCCTCTCTTCCTAAAGGCTCGTTCTTTGAGAAACTCCGCCGCTGTGCTGAGCCTCTCTGGGGAAGATCTCGGTGGGAGCCCCTGTGAGCTCTGAGATCCAGCAGAGCTTGCGCGCCCGAGCGCTAAGGGTTTTGCAGCAGCTGCAAGGCGTCAACTGCAGTTGATTTAGGGTAAAGGAAAGATGAAAGGCCAAAGGAATTTACTATGTTCCCACCCCCTGGGCTCATATACGTGCGTAAACGTACATACATGTTGATGTATTTACTGATTTGCTTATTGATTGACTTATTGATTCATTGATTCATTCAATTCTTTCTTTATTTATTGATTGATTGGTTTATCGTTGTTTTTTTGTCATGTATTTATTGAGGTATTGATTTGTTGACTTCTCATTCATTTATTTGTTTGTGTATTTCTCAATTTTCTTCATTGTTTTGTTTTAAAATGTCATTTACTTATTTAGTTATCTTCTTATTTATCATTTATTTGTTTATCTTTTTGTTTGATTTGTTCATGTATATTTGTATTTCTAAAGTTCCTTATTCATTCATTTAATCATTCATTTGTTTCAAACATATCTTTATGAATCTATTTATTGTGTATTTCTAATTTATTTATTTCAATTTTACTTACTAATTTACTTATGTCAAAGAATAGTCCTTCCTTTTTTGTATGTCAAACTATTTATTCAGATTATTTATTTGTTTGAAAGATTGCTTATTCATGCTTGAAATTCAATACATTAGTTTGCTGAAATCAACTTATTTACTATTTGAATTTATCCTATATGTTTTTGTTTTTTTTTAAGGATTCGATTTTATTTGTTTATTTGTTCTATGTATCTATGTTTACCTATTTGTTTAGATTTATCTTGTGTTTTACATGTTTATTTTGATATGTACCTGTGGATTTCTATGCGTGTATCTATGCATAGCTCTGAGAATTTTCATGTAAGATAATGCATATCCCTGAGTTTGTTGGATATCACTGTTTCCTCACATATCCATATGTGTCTCACAGCCCTTCGGGTTGCGGCCATGTTTTTTTCATGCCCACGGAGATGCAGAACATATCAACAGCAACAATATTTTGTTGGTGCCAAAAAATATATATAGCAAGATGGCTCTGGTTCCAATACACTGTGACAATCCCATTTGTAAATTAAGATAGAAAATGGTTTCTTGCCGCTAGTGGTGTAGTCAATTAGCGGCACAGGATAGATAGGTGTATACATTTTTGTACATATACACGCCCGGATGCCAGGCAAAAAATCACGCGGCGGCCGATTTGACTAAGAGCCTCCTGGTAAGTCAAGAAAAGGCTTCCATGTGGTTTGGATAAGTGCAGTGATCAAAATGCCATCGATATCGAACAGTCCAGCACAATACTTCCATCGCCACTAGTCACCTAGAAACTCACCGCAGGAAAAACCATATGAGGGGAAGCATAGTGAAAATTCGTCCGTGACTTCTGTGGTTGAATTGCCATGATGGAGAGACCCAGAAGCTTGGACCCAAATTTATTGCCAAGTCAAGGAGTGGGGGCTCGCAGAAGTCGCTATCACAAATTGGAACATTGCACTTCAGACACGTTCCGCTAAACGGGTTTGAAAGCCCCAGGTTTACCTACACTTTTCTAGATGTGGATGGTAAGATCTGCAAGCTGACTTCTACACCCAACTCCTAGGATTTCAATTCTTGGATTTGACGTTTGCAAAAAAAACAAATAAAGCGATGTTTTCACTTGCCAGTTGATTTTGGTTGTTCGGCTGAACAAGTCGTAAGATCCCGGCTCTGGACCCCAAATCAGTGCTTTTTTGCTGCTAGTTGCTGCCGCTGGCGCGGCATGGCTGCCGCTGGCGTGGCATGGCTGGCTAACCAAACCACCGGTAACTTTCTGCAGAATAATGTAGCGCCTGGATTTCTTCCCCAACAGGAAAGGTTTTGTTCGGGAAGGGTTTATATAAATACCCTTCCCAAAACCATTGGTGATAAACCCAATTTATATGAATCCGGAAGAATTTCAAAAAGTCTTCCTGCAAATGAGATTTGGAAATATCGCTTTCGTGGTGTCTGCGGAAATTATTCGATTGGGGTCGGTGATTTCATATGGTCATTTGTCGAACGCGGCAAAGATCCTCAAATGGTTTCCACAGCTAAGTTGACCTAAGTGTATGGTTCAACTTGTTTTGCTGCATGGTAAGTTGTCAAAAGTACCACACCATATTTAATGCTTCATGTTTACGATGAGGTTATATCACAAAGGACAATAACCTCGAACCATCAAGCAATACCCGCCAAATGGTTGCATTTGTTGAGCGAAGCAAGCAACCCCATGGGACCCCTGTCTTCGGAGCAACTACGCAGGGTCAACGCAATATATATGTATGTGTGTGGACATTTTGCCGACCCATTTGGGGCTGTCTTTGGCAAGAGAGTTTCTCAATTCTCCACCCCAAATTAGTTGCATTCCACTTCAAAGCAATTGCAAGGCCTTGATATGCGAAGAATTTGTCCGGCATCCTTGAGCCAGAGACCCGCATGAATTCCAGCGTAGAACCGGCACAAATTTTTTTGAGAAGGTCGTTTCAAAATCCTTGCGAAGAATTCCTCGCAGGATCCTTGAGAACAACTCTACAAGCGTTCTTTCAAAAGGACTTGGAAAAAATCCCTGCTCAAGAGCCCTACATGAGACGTGGTGAGAGGGCTTGTGCAAGGTCCGTTGGGAAAGGCCGCTGACAAGAGAGCGGAGGATTTGACCAACAAAATTTTAGGACCGGATTACCCCAAGTGCTCATGGCCTCGCACTGTATCAGTTTCATGGTTTGGTTATGATTCGTATGAGTTGAAGCAGCAGGATACAACCCCATACAAACAGGGTAACAGTTGGTCACTACGTTGGGGATTGCTGCGCTAATCAAGAGCTACCGTCAGCAAATTGGCCAAGCAGTGTTTTTGACATGTGAACCTTCGAGGTAGCTACAAGCACGCGTGGACATGTATCGCCCGTATGTTTTCCCTATGAAATGATTGCCGCCCAGGCCTTGCGCAAATGAATGTAGCGTAAAATAAGACCTGTTTTCTGCCCATCGTGCACTCATAGAGTTCATGGCGTTGCGGATACCACGCCGGAACAATATCAATGGTATAACCCCAACGTGCTCATGATTCTTGCATAGGACGTATGCATGCCTTGCTGCTTTGACACGCAATCCTCATGCAAACACAAAACCATGCAGATTGCATTTGATATGCTACATTGGTTTGCGGGTCCGCCGTGCTGAGCCTTAGGCAGGCATGCTAAGTGTCTTTGGCGGGGATGGGCCGCGTTGCTTAACTCCACCGGGATGGGCGGAGCCGCGCTTGTTGGACAGCGCATATAGCGCTAAGTG
The DNA here is from genome assembly GCA_009767595.1 of Symbiodinium kawagutii. NCBI lineage: Eukaryota > Dinophyceae > Suessiales > Symbiodiniaceae > Symbiodinium > Symbiodinium kawagutii. Next base: position 25,479 of record VSDK01021876.1, read on the forward strand.
GCTTGAACTTCACAAGCAGCTTGGCTTAGGGTTTGACCGCAAATTTTGCAAGAGTGAAATCCTTTTTTGCAAGGAGTTGCGGTGTCACTTTGAGACGCGGCCCGCGCCCAATGCATTTCGCGTTTGCCGTGAGCCGTTAATTTCGGTGGGCCCACGCAACCATGACCACTCAGTTGTTGGTCGCGGCGCGGCTTCCCTACATGCCAGTATTGGCGTAACCTGCTTGCTGATGATCAGAACGGGCCTATTTGGATATATTTATATAGTTTATGAAGAGTTTTTATGTGCCGTGCTGGCGTTTCTGACAATCAGACCCACTTCTACGTCCATCAACGTAGTCATGCGTTGGATTGCTTAACGTCCCCGTAGAAATGATCAGGTGTGATTTTGCCAGCGGAAGCAGCTGATCGAATTGTCACCTTCAAGTGACCATGCAGCGCCGCATCACCCGCATGGCCCTGTATCCAGGAGCCGGCGGCCGCACAACTCCCGGTGAACGTGCAGTTCAGGTGCCTCGTGCCCCGGTGTTGTCAGCTATGATAGGAACATGGCCGGCAGACCTCCACGAAAAACAGGAAACCATGGGATTTTTCAAACGAGCACAGCACAATGGGCCCTAGACATGAATGTGTCAAACGACGCAGCAAAACGACCCACACGGATTCGACTCAATGACGTTTGGGCCTGCATGTTCACGCAGCCCCTCATTGCAGCTACGAACTCACATGAGTCATTTAGGTCGTGGGTTTTCATTGCCCGTGATAGGTTGGTGGCACTTTGTTTGGGACATAGAATGTTCACGAATTATGACGACCAAGACAGGTACGAAATGAACAATGTTGATAGATACTTTGTGGTTTGTTGCTTAGTTGATGTCTGCTGGCTGATGTTAAAGAACGGTTATATGGTTACCTGTTTGTTGCTGTTCGCAAACATCCTTGCAAAACCGTGCTGATGCGGCCTTGGTGCCTTTGGGGGAGTGTTTCTGGGTACCAGGCCATGACATGCATTTTTGTCACGAAACTCGGCATGAGCAATGGCAGAGTTGCAGAAAGAAACTGTTGGATCCGACGGTTCCAGAACAGTTTTTGAGAAAAACCGGAATAAATTTTCGAGGTGTGGCCTACTCAAACCGGGTACCCAGCCCGCTTCTGAAAGCAGGCCACTGCCAGCTGCATTTCCCGGGCCAGCGCTCAATGAGACGCTTGGCGACAAGAGCATCTGTGGGTGCCCATAAGGACTCCTGGAGCCACCGTGTGTTGTTTGGAACCTGTTGAAAAGACTGTGATGTTACCATGATGAGTAAATGACATGCTTCACATTGTCAGCAATTGCACAGTTGGAACATGTTGGAACTTCAGATCTTCAGATGGGTCAGCTCTTGATACTGGGAGATGGACGAGTTGTTGTTCATTCCAATTTGTGCAGCGTTGCAGCGCAAAAATCTGTTGCACCCGTCCCTTGCTCAAGGGAATGCAGCGCACGAGAAGACGGAAACCCTTCCGCTAAGCCCCGACAATCCCGACCACGTGGGCAACGGTCTAGGTTGATTAATGTGACTTTCACCGCTTAGCAAAGATCACCATGAGTAGAACTGTGATCAATGCCCGTGATCCATCACAGCTGGTGTTGTCAGTTGCTTACATGGTAAAAAAATGTGTGTTTGCTTGTTTGTTTGTTTACAGTCACCTATTTACTGGAATTACAATTGCATTTACATCTATTTCACAGGGGCAATTCACGGCCAAACTAGTGTTTGTGATAATATCATGTTGTTTGCAGCAATTACCGATCTGTTGCTGGATTTTGATCGTGTTTTGGGTGAGCATTGCTCTTGTTATATCCCTTGCTGTTGTATGGACGTATCCATGTATGGAACCCTGAAACCATCCAAAAATAATCATGTTTACGGGACCACCAAGCTCTTCTGGTACCCCATTTTTTCATCACGCCGACAATCTCTTGATGAACGATAGCTGTTCAAGCACTAGCTCTGCAAGAAATATGCATCTTTGTTGCTGTTGTGGTGGTACCTCTCACTGAACAATTACATATTGCTGCTTGCCTTCCCTTTTCTCCGGGCCATATCAACCATCATTGACACAACCATCCAACTATCGATGTTGAGCAATTGACCAACCATCCAGATCATCCAGATCATCCAGATCACCAAGATTTCAGAGCCACTCACTATTTGATAACTAGTAACCGCTTCTAGGCTAACGATCACCGTAGTAACGAGCAGCCCGGATCTGCGGGTGACCGTGGTCACCGCTACCGCTGAGGTCCCAACTTGGTTTCAGCCCCTTCGACCTGCAGAAAGTTCAGCGCGAAGCCCAGACCGGAGAACTCGTCCAGAACTCGTCGCTGTGCCGTGTATGGGCCACGAGTCGGAAAACCTTCCATCCATTGGAAGGATGAATCTCATGATGAATTTTATGAGTGGTTTGATGTGATTTGGGGGGTTTATGCTTAATGATTAATCTTAATTGGTGGTTGATCTTTTTGTAGGTTTGTTTCGTGGATCCTATGAATCTGATGGTTAATCTTGTGGCTAATAGCTTGTCTTGATCGCCGCCTATGGATTTTGATTCCCATTATCAAATCAGTAATGATGTGATGATGTGGGCCGTTGCGACAATGCCACAGAATCAACGGCAGACATGGCGACTGTCGAGTGGCAAGCACCTGCATCACCATTGAGATCCAGAAAACCTTGGACAGCCATGAAATGCCTGGCCGATTGGTTGTTGATTGTGATATGTTGTGGTTGTTTTCGAGAATCATGATATGCTATGTTGTTGATTATGAGATGCTGATTTATGATGCATTATTCTTCATGTTGATTACGATTGTGATCATCATTCCCAAAAAATTTTGAGGGTGAATGTTCACCCAAATGTGCAGAAGGAGGATGGAGCTGTAAGCTCTTCAGGCTTCCTCAACAGCCTCAGCGTTGGGTCAAGACCACTGCTGGATGGCAACATTCAATGTCGACCAGACGGTGACATGTTGAAGTATTGACGGTTTCCCCCATTTGTTTCCACGTAGGACAGTCAAAAGACCAATTGCCACTGACAAAATGAGGTATACTCGCCAAATTGCCCTAGCACAGCCATGATGAGTGCCGTTCTGAACCAGGAGACTCATGAATTTGGGTTTTGATCGTCCAACTGCCGTGAAAGCTCTGTATCATTGTTGCTTGGTCGCACAGAGTTTCCCGTGCAAGCGACAGGTCTTCTGTCCTTTTTGTTGTGGCACCACCCAGTTGGTGCTTCAGAATAGCACAGTTTCTTTAGCCAACAATGATAGCGGCAGTAGAATCCATTTGGCTGTGACCATGGCAAGCTGAACAGTTGCAGAAAATCAGATGATCCTAACGTACACCGTGAGATCTGCATGAGCTTTGGGTCATACGTTTCAGGATTTGTGCTTGCGATTCTTTCGGCAAATCCGGGTCATCCCAGTCCTTTCTTCCTGGTCTTGTAAATGCATCCTGCACACCGATAACAATTACAGATCTATCTAGGAAATTGTATTTCCCCTTTTCTGGGCGATTGTTCTGACTGTTGTCCCTTATCCTCATGTGGCAAAGAAACACAACACCATGGTGTCGAGTCTCCGGGGAGAAACTAAGGCAATCGCGATGAAGAACTTGCTGGCAACCAACTTTTGTCGTGACGCAAAAACCAGGATCAAGGGTGACAAGAGGGATTTTTGGCAAAGTTGGAAACATCATGATGGTAGAATACAAAACTACGGAGGTATGGCAATGCAGAATATCATCCAGTAATCTTTTGGTCATTCATTGTTGTTTTCATGGTTTCCACCGTACCTTATAGCTAGGAGTGTCATCGTGTCTCTGAATGCAGTTCCTTTCTTTGTTGCCGTTGTTCTCCCAGTCTTTCCCCGGCATACATGAAAGGTACTTTTGCTGTCGTCCAAGAGTTGTCACACATTTCTGGGTATCTGAATTTGTCGGGATGCCTTGAGGGGACGAAACCATAGCATCGCATCTGCCAGGACAGATGCATCGAAGCGCGACAAAAGATGTTGAGCAGTGCAGTGAAGTCTTTGGCAATGGGGGATCCTGCTCGTGGGTTTTCGAAGAATGGGCGATCTCATCAGTGCAGTGTGAGTAGGGACTGCAGTTGAGGTGTCATTGCTGGGACTTAAAGTGATTTGTTTCATGAAAGTCAATTTTGACACAAGTGTGAGTTGCCAGTGTCGCAAACTCCGACCGGATCAGGTTCAGATTCGCGATGTCCGAACATGGACGCAACATGGCCAAACCAAACAGAACACTCACATGGACTTCCAGAGACTTCCATCCACTCACATGTGCACCACGGATCATTCGCCGCAAGCGTGCCTTGTGTTACGTGTGACTCGTGTGACTCGTGCGGCGTGAGCGATGTCGCTGGAAAAGATGCCGGACCTCGGCACCAAGCAGCTTGGCCTCAGCGCCGAAGCTGCCAACTCTTTGCGCATGGCCCATGGCATCCCATGGCCCTTAGCATGGTGATGGGTTTGGTGGATAAATTCAGCTGATTCATTGATGGTGCTGGCTGGTGAAGGCATCAATAGGATGTCGTGTCCAAGCGCTTTGTCGCCACTCGCTCACTCGGACTTACATCATGTTACATCCATTCACCACATTTTAGCATTCATGTAGACCAAGAACCTGGTAGACTGGTAGTAGTCATTGTACAAAATGTTTTCTTTGCCTACAGTTGTATCAAGGGATGGCTTGTGAGGTGAGCTGTTGGTTAAGGAAACCGGCACCCTGCAAAATAGACATAGTCGAAAGCATAGTTCTGTGCGCTCGGACACATCTGAACATTCAACTCCTCGGAGATAATGGAAAGATCGGGGGCTGTTCTCCACATCACTTTGACCAGTGACTTGGCACAGGACACAGCCGATTTGCAAAACTCATCGGCTTGGCTAATTGGGAGCTTCCCTAGAAGTTGGACTAAATCACGGGATTCTAATGCATCCATGACCAGTGAAGACCCGAACTTCCAGAACCATATTTGTAACATAGCTAAGATATAGCTAAGTGCAGTCTCTTAAAGGCAGATGATTTACATGTTCAAATATGTTCAATCATTTTCATCCGATTTCATCAGATTTCATCAGCAACCGCATTCCTCCTGAGGCCCGTGTCCTTGACCATCAAACTGCCAGCCTTGAAGAACACTGGGGTCGATCGCCTGGCAGATGGTTCGGGCCTCGAAGCGGTGCTTCAGGTGGGTTCAGGTGGGTAAGCGGTGAAGAATTTCTAGGGCCACCCTTCGATTTCACTTGATTCCACTCGATTTCACTTGATTCCATTCTTTTCATCCCTTTTTCATTTGTGTTTCATCGTTTTTTTCTCGTGTTTCATTCGATTCTTTGTCATTCTTTGCGTTTTTTGTTTCAAGCTCTTTGCGTAATCTATGCAAGAACTATTTCCATCACCCCAACTGGCTGATTGAATCCTTATTCACTTCGGGTCACTTTGAAGAAACAGCGCCGATGTCAGCCCATGTTGGAAGGTGTTCATGTAGGCCATGTTCTCCCCACTTCTCCGTTTCTATGTTTTCTTAACCTGTGACCTTCAGATGTTTTTCTCCACTACCTGTTGCTACCTATGTGGTGAAGGAAGTCTTGGAAGCTTTGAGCCCTACGACCTCAGCATGTTATATAACTCATTGAATCAGGGCCTTGGCAATGAACCAAAGCCCAGTCTTTCGACCCAAACATCTACCTTTCTCTACCCTTCTCTACCCTTCTACATCTTTCTACAATTTGCAAGTTTTTTGACTTATTTTGTGTAGAAGATCCCGAACGATTTTCTTATGTCATTCTTTGTTGGTTCAAAATTTTGTTTCCCCTGAGTGACCAAGCTATCCACCGTGAGTCCCTCGGACCCATTGCTTTCAGGGAACAAAGCTCCAGGTGCTCAGGTCATCCGGATCACAACATCTTCGTAAAATCTTTGCCATCTAAATTTGTTTAGGAAGGAAACATTCAATTTACATAGGATAGATTTCATTTACAAAGAAGGATTCATTTAATTTACACAGTAAGATGCATTTGCACATCTTCAATGACGGGATGCATTTCCCTACCGCTGCCAGGTCTGCGAGAGCTCTACAAGCGCGGGGAATTCACGGACGTGGCGCTGGTTCGGAGCCTGAGGATGTTGACGAACTTGGAGAGAACCCAAGGCTCGAACCCAGGAATCATAGGGGTACACCCAGGAAGATGAGCAAGCGAGAGCTTGATGGAATCATAGGCGTAATCATGGCCAACCAAAAATTGTGTGATCAAGCTGGTTTATAGGAACATCGTATTTGGAAAGCCATCTTGGTTTTCCAGGGGTTGGCCTCTTGTTGTTTTACCAATTATGGCGATTTCACTACATGGTTGGTAGCAGCAATGATACCTACTTGTCGGTTTTATACTGTCTACATGGCTTGCCGATTACTGCCATCCTTTTTGGACATCCCTGTGACATAGTCCTTTTGGTGTCCTTGAGATTGTTGCGAAATGTCATTCAAATGCGGTGAATATCTGTAGGACTGTCACTTGGCTAACCATCAACCATGATCATAGGCAACGATTTGCCAAGCATTCCCCTCTCGTCAAGTGGTAAATCATCACCTGTTTATGGGCAATCTTAGAAGGACTATCATTGCTCGGCACCATTCATTGATGACAAAACACACTGGGCCATTGTTCCGCATGAGTGTCATGACGATTTATTGAGGACTACCGTCTATCAATCATAGCTACCCTTGCCGTTATCGAGATTGGCCAACCACCATGGGTAAACTGTCAATTAGCCGGTTGTCAACGAACCCAGCAGGCACCCTCGAAATCATAGCCGATTGAGGACCGCTACCAATCCATTGTTCCCATCCCAGGTTTGCGCAGACCGAACCTTCTATGCCCACCGCATTGTGCTGGCAGCAGAGAGTGAGGCGGGGGGACAGGGCCAGTCGCTTGTTGTTGCGCAGTTCCTGTGTCAACAAGAAGGGTGGACCACGGTGTACCTCCAACCTTTGGGGCTTCCAATTCATAGATGACCACCTCCGAAGGTTGGAGGTTTGGGTTCCGGCTACTCCGCTCCTCATGAGACTCGCGAGTAGCCCCGCATGATCATAAGAGGTCATAGAACTAAAGTGCTCCTCAATCACTGGGTCTCCCACCAAAGGTTATGGTGTTGCACCTACCCATATTGGTCAACGAGAATTCTGATCATCGAACAGCTGGTGTAGCTAATTATGATGTGAACTACCACTATGTTTGGTAGCTTGGCTCGATCCATGTTCTTTCCAAAGTCTTGCACCACTAGGATCCATAAGAAAAAGAATCCCGATGTTTTACTTTGCTTGGTCAATCCCAAGCTCAACAAACCATGAAACCCTTTAAATGCCCATGATTGTAATGACAACGTGTAGAAATCATCCCCTTCATATCGCCACGCGTCAGAGTCACTCAGGTCTTCAAAAGCGGCCTTGCCACTGTGGCAAAGGAGGCTGTGGATGGCCGGCCGGGAGCCTCGACAGCGCCATGGGGTGAAGCAGCAATTACAAGTTGAGAGAGGCGATTCTAAGGCAATCAAATTGATCAAAGTGGCCTTGAAATGCTACATTAGTTAAGTTTGTTCATATAGCTGTATTTGTGTTTGAGGGGTAGCTTGACTTTCGGAAACAAGCACATGAGCAAAATGCATTCTAGTTATTTTCTGTTGTTTTCCACTTCGTTTGATGGTTGCTGATGCTTGGGCAGGGTCCAATGGTTGACCAGCGAGAAATAAGTGAAGTTGGTACATCGTCAACATATTCACAGCTGAATGGATAGTTGGTATGGCATGGGTATGTTGCGAAATTAAGGCTTGGCTCATAGATCATCAATGGATGCTGTGAGATCGCTTGGTTCTGTGGCAATGAATGATTCTTGGTAGCAGCAAGAAGCAGTCATCCGCTCGGCAATAGCAGGATACAATGATTTATTGTGTTATTTGTTGATACTTTTACTGCAGTACATATTGATGCAACTGTGTTGTGATTGACATTTTGATTTCATGATGTAAGAACAGTTGATATAGTCAAGTTCATGTTTGTTGGAACTGAAGTGTACATTGTGAGATGCCACGTCGCAGGTGACATTTCCGTGGCTCTGCTGGATCGTGTGTACGTACCGGTTGGACTTGACATATTTTAGAGGTCGAAGCTGATTGAAACCAGAAACGAGTCCCATCTCAAGGTGCCCCACTGATGTTGCCAAGCAAAAGTTGACAAAGTTGGAAGAAACCGCAACTTGATTTGTCACAAACGATGCCATCACAGGCAAGAGATCAGACTGGCGGAGATCTCCAATCCAGAGGCGATGCTGGAAACACGTTGTTGTGAGTGCTGGAAGCGCATGATGAGTTGGTTGAAGTCAACAGGTTTCACCAAGGCTCCTCCGAGTGCCTTCTTGATGGTGAACCATGGTGACCCGTTTCCCTTGCACCAACAGTTTAGGCCCTAGTGGGGGCCCACACCCTCTCGTGGGTTGCACCCAAATCCGGAAAATGAGTCACACATGCAACGAATAAACGAAATCGGTTGCACCATGTTGCACCTGTAGGCCGTGAAGTTCATGCTGGACTACATGTACCAGACCGACGCCTCTGTGTTGGAACGCCCAGTGTTGCCATGCTGCTGTTCCTCTAGTGACGGGTGCGCGACGACGGTCCAGGTGGAAAGATTACAACCCGAGGACACAGGAGAGACCTGGAGAACAGCGGTGTCTTTTGAATGTTGTGCTGGTTGCGGGTGGTGCTTACTTTGAGGGATGCACAACTAGCTAAAGGCAAATTCTACAACAACCGAGTCATGAAGTGGGTGTTAGGCATCTCACCAGTTTAATGGTTTGCTTCCTGAATGGTGATATTTACATCCATATTACATCCATATCTCTAAAAGATGATTCAGGAAGAGGTTGTAGATGTAGATCAGTTGACTCAGATGTAGATCTCTGGTGTTTCTGACTGATCTGCCTGGAATTTGCCTTGAATCTGCCCCTCCTGCCTTTCCCTTCAAAGTTGCTTGGAAGTTGCGTAGGAGATCAACAAGGACGTCCTGCGATTAGCACAAGCCTTTCGCTTGCTGGGCCTCAGATGGCCATGGTTTCAGTGGGCCCAGGTTTTCCCGGTTGTAAGGTGATCTTATGATCTGCTGTGAGCCATAAGTAGTAATAACCAGTGTTCAGCTTAGGGGCTCCCCTATGGCTTGCATGTAGCTAGGCTTGATCCGAGTTCTCAGATTCTCAGATTCTGAAAGTGTCAAGAAACACAAGTTTGACTTTTGCAACAAGGGTTGTAACCATGGTAGTGGCTAACCTCTCTTAGTGAAGCTGACACTTGGCCTGTAGCATCCTTGAAATAGTGTGAAACCCAAGGGTCAGGTGGAGGAGGAATTGGGCACTGAAAAACAACTGCCCAGTGGTACAGACAGAACAACACCTGCTGCTGCTTGTTATGTTGGAGGATTGAATATTGTTCGGCCTCAGCCATGGTAAGGATTCTTAAGTTGGTTATTGGCCAACCGAGGTTAACCAAAATTGAGGATTGTTCTTGCTGTTTGCTCGTTTTGACTCTGGTTGTTGCCACTGTTTGTTGTTTACCGTTGCCAACTGTTAAGCATCGCCGAACATGACCACAGTTGTGATTCCTTGCTGTCAGGCCGGGCTTGACAGAACGCGCCATGCACTGGCTCCTGGGCAGCAAATGCTGGGAGCAACAAAAGGATTTGGATAGGATGATGAAGAGGAGGAGGAGGATGGGAGGATGGGAGGATGAGGATGAGGATGTTATATAATGATCAGCTTCATGGTTCAGGTCCATGGCTCATGCCGGCTGATGCATCCACAATAGATTTGCCTGCGACAAAACGACCAGTGCTCACAGGAACCCTGGAACCCTGGCTAAATGCTTTGCAAAGGTAGATCATTGTTGCGGATGGTGATTGATGCCAGTAGTCCAAACCATTCCTGGGGGTCAGCAAGTAAAATTGAGAGTACAACTGAATGCAACCACTTAAATACGATTGCAGTTGGGCAATCAAGGACCTATGGAGAATATAACTAGCCCAACTGATGGTTGATTTGTCTCTTGGCTTCTGAGCTGACGCAACAAAAAAGGTGGATACAAGATACAAAGTATGGAGCCTAAGTCAATACCGAGGATACAGAATGGAACCATTTGCTATGCTTTGGAACGGCTCAACATCCCCCAGATAAAGAAGATGGCCAAGCAGCAACATGGACAACAACACACCAGCCCTGCCATCAGTTCCTCAAACCCTAGGCTATGTAGCGGAACCTATACTATGTAGATGGCGGTAATCGATCAAAGTTTTGGACGTAAGATATACTTCAGTAAGTGACATTGACAAATCAGCAGCTTGCATCACCAAGTCGTAGGTTTGGTGGTGAATGTTAGCGTTGATCACTACTCTCCCTACTATCTCCGAGGCTCGCGAAGGATTTAAGCACCGGAAATGTTGTGGAGGCCGCTGCAACGATGTTCTTGGGACCACGGGTTCAGTTCGGTCGGTGAGTCATCGCCAAACCACCACGTTGTGATCACCAACCAAGCAGCAACCACTTCAGCAGCTTTATAGACACTGAATCATGCTGTAGACGGATGATATCAAACAACAAAGGAGGAGTAAACAGCAGATACATCGAGCCGAGCCACTAGCCAGCCGGAATCATCACAAACAACAAATACAAAAACAAGCCCGTGGAGACAAGAGTGCTTACCACAAGTATTTGATATGGCCTTGAGTCCTTTCCAACAAATTGTCAGTGGCTTATCATAATTAGTTTTTGTTTGATTTGGCCAATTACCCATGCTGCGGAACAGCAAACGCCTAACGAATAACAAGAGCAAACTATGGCTATGGATCCACATCAACGCCTCAAAGTACAACAATGTGGGTATACGATCTAGTGGGTCACTCCAAATCACATCAAAGTCTTATTTGTACATAAGGGGAGAAAGTTATGATTTGGGAACTATCCCCACTTCAGGAATCCGTGATGCTCCATGTCTTCGTTTCAAGTTGTGACTTTAGCTTTCAAGAAGTGCGAGGCTGCTGCCAGTTGCTGCCATCTGCAGCCCCAGGTGCTGACGATTTGCGAAGATTTTGGGCTGAACCAGTTGGGGGATCGAATTTTGGAACAGTGCGGTGGCCCAGACTTCATCCACTGGCGACTAATCTGAGACTTCCCGGGGAAGAGTTACGGTAGTTATCTTGAAAGCAGTTGGCAACAGGATTTCTATGATCTTCACATATCATAGTAGGTCATGTTGGCTTTAACGATTCTTGGGAAAAGACGGCGAGGCGGAGTTCAGAAATGCGCCTGCATGGTTCTTGTTTCATGGCTGGACTCATTCAAAGTTGCAGATACTGAAATCACACCCCCATCAGGACCTTTCTGCTTTTTAACATTAGAATTTCCTGCCGAAAAAGAGCCCTCGGCTTGAGTTAGGCTTACGACGACCAACCGACCTGTTTGAGCTTTGACTCTGATCCTTTCTTGTGCTCTGACTCTCTGACTTGGGATGACGTGGCAAGACGGGTTCCATCGCTGCGTTGCCATGTTTGCCATGTTGAATGTTTAAAAGCAAGTTGTGCCAGGAACAAGAAAGCTTTGGCTGAGGTTGCCAACAGTTCGCTACTTAGAGAGGAATCAACCAGGGAGCATCATCCAGTGGAATGACAGTGTAATGGGTTGCTAAGTCACAGTAGGAAACCACCATGAACACGTCATGACAAAGAGAAGGCTATTGTCCAGCAACCACAAAGACAAATTATGATCATGAAGTGTACCAATCGAGTAGTGATGGGAATTATCCAATCATACCTATGAGAATGATAATGCTAGTTATGAAAATCATCCGACTGATCAGAATCATCGAGCATTGCAGCATTGCTATCACCCACCATTGAGAACCAGACTGTGCGAGGTCCACAGATCATGAAGTATCCCAAGCTCATGCAGGCTTCGTCCGTTGGGATGACTCGCAGGGGTCGGGTAGTTGAGACACAGACAGAAGTGGCACCTGGTTTTTTCCCGTGAAAAGAGGGGTGTTGAGCGGGTTTTCACCCATGACAATGGGAAGTGGCACTCAAGTTTCATCAAACTTAAGACCCGAATTGTGGGTTCGTTGCTCCCAAGTTTTGAGAAGTTGTTTCAATGAAGTTGCGATCATTGCGCGGACACCGGAGTCTCTACTTGCAGATGCGTAGCATGTCATCATGTGAGTCTTGAGAAAGTGGTGCGGTAGGTTTTATGGAGCTGTAGCCCTTGACATCTCCGACGCAACTGTGGCACAGATCACAAGGTTCGCTTATGCCGTTGTCGCGGGAGGCTTTGCTACAGCAAGCAGCTGCTGTACCGGAGGAACCTCAACCGAAGAAGAGGACCCAGAGACAGTCGCAAGTGTCAACACAGCTGTTGCCGTTGCTGTTTTAACTTCTCTGTTCTTCTTGGTCTTCGTGGTTGTTGGTTGCTACTTATTGTTGTCAAAGGGCCTGTAAGGGACGAACGAACCACATCCCAACCAGCCCAAAATGCCATTGCTTCGCTATCGTTCCAAGCCCAACTGATGGTCAGTACTATGAAGGCAGCGTAGTGGTGACACGATGGCTTCTGTCAGCTATTTATGTCATAGTGAAAACCCTGTTGGACATGGGATTCACTGGGCCCTGGATTCCAGCAATTCCAGACCTTCAACTGGAAAAACAATAGGTAATTTGGGTTTGCCAACCTTCGCAACTCTGATATGATCAATAAAACCGGGATAAAAAGTCACCACAAGTGGACTGCACAATTGAAGGCCAAGGAGTCAAAATCTTGCGTCACCCACAAAAGAGACAAAACAGGCATTTGCAAATTTGCATACGCCTGATTGCCACATATAGTTGTCGATACTGCGATGCTCTTATCTACCACTGGTTGTACCCATCTTCTTGTGCGAGGCACATCAAAAAATACTTTGCTGTTTCTTTTTCACCTTCTCCCTCTTCTTTTCCTGCACTTTCTTACTTTTTTTGGTACATTACTGTTTTGTTGTTTGCTTGTTGTACTTTTCTTTCTGACTTTAATGGTTACGTCGAGGCATTCTGCACGGGATCCATTCGCATGGCTGACATGTCATGATAACATGCGTGACAAGATGACTTGCATCCATCCGGCATGCATCTCTTCATCTTAGATACATCTGCTGCTCATCAGGCCATGCAAGTTTCACCCCGGGCTAGAGGCTGTTTAATTGAAATTATCGGATGGGAATGTGCTGCTTCGGCCGTTTCCAAAGTGCACTGCAACTCTTAGGCTGCCCCTTGCAAAGTACCACAAGTGATCTGGAGCAATTGGGGCTGCAACAGCTGTTTGCTTACCCACATGTCATTGGTTGTGTCCTTACACTCTAGTTCGATATGACCGAAATTCTGAATTAGGCTAGATTCACAATGCGTAAACATCGACACTTTGCTATATCATTGCTGAAGAATAAATCTGTCATTGTTGCCCAACCATTTCAAAAGGGAAACCCAAAATGTTTTTTTTCACCAAAATGGGTCTTGAGATGTCTTGAGATGCCTTGGGATATCTTGGGATGTCTTGGGGTCTCTGTTTCAAAATGCGTATCTGAACATCGGAGCACGCCAGGGCCAAGCGCTGAAGTCGTTAGGCGCCCTTTTCCGCCTCGAACGTTGGGCTCCCAGAGTGAGCAGCCACCGGTTAAGAACGTGGAAGATCCATGTGGAGCATCCATGCAGTGCATCCATGTGGAACATCCATCTGAAGCAGCCATCCATGCATACAAACATACAGCTATATCATTGTTCTTCAAAGGTTTCTATATCGATTTTGCTGATGCATCACTTGAACAAGAGACGGAAAACATTGACAATAGAAGCCGTCTGCAACAAGTTGCTACTCGCGGTTCAAGGGCACGAAGCTTCCAAAATTAACGATGCGATGACGTTGGAATAGCGGGACAAGTTCCAAGGAGATCGCTCATCCTGCGGTTGTTCAGTGTGATGATTCTTCCTTTGTGTTAAAAGGCATAGCTTGAATCAAAATCAATGACGAATTCATAGGTGCGTCACTCCTTGTGGGGATTAGTGTTCAAGGATTCATGGTTTCTGGTACCGAGTCTCATGCGGATTCCTTGAGGCAACGCGGGCATCAGCGGCTGCAGCTTCTACACAGCGGCCCTGGGGAGATGTCTGAGGCAAAGAGCAGTTTCCAGATCCAGTTGCTGTTGGGAACGACCAATGACCGGGTCTATGGATACAGCGACTTGCATGTAACTGTAGTAGTTTGTGTCTTTCAAAAAATTTGTTGTACGATTGTGTATAGTAGTGGTATAGTAGGTAGATAGGTGGATGGATCGGCTCGGATCGGATAGGATTGGATAGGATCGGATCGGATCAGATCGGATAGGATAGATATGTGTTTGAATAGCGTTAGTTAAATGGAAGGGTGTTGTAGTTCCAATGTAGTTGGGATATAGCGACCATGGATACAACTCTTGGCTCCTTAAGGAGTTTTCAGATGCAGTGAGTTGGTCACGGCGGGGAAGCCTTGGAGATAACACCAACGTTAGCGACGGCCACAGGTTGATGTTGCAGGTTGAACCATTGGCTGGTCCTTGGCTGGTCATCTCATCGCAAGACTAGAAGAGTTCTGGGACAGTTCAAGGGACAAAGTATAGCATGGAGAACAAGATCATAACGCGGTTGCTTAAAAACAAATTGTGAACATTCTTGCGTGGACTATGTCTACAGACCTATTGGTTACCTGTTGATCCATAGGAAGCCCGGCAGTAGAACTGGAAGCTGCTCAGTTGGGAACATCCCGGATCCATGTCGCGAAGTCAACGAACAGGAGTCCAAGTTGTCCAAGTTGTTCTGTTTGAAGCTCCGCTGAAGATTCTTCTGTTTGACACGATTTTTGCGAACAGGATCAACTTTGTACATTTAGAAAAATTGAGCTCCCAGCTCCATCGCAAGCATGGGGTGGATGTTGCTTGTGGGGTTCGAGGAAAAAATGGCGTGGCAAATCTTGGCAGTTGGAAATCATTAGAGTCAGAAGAGTCAGAGGCACCATTCTGAGTTAAACTTTCTGGAAATTCCAACTGATTGGTCGCATGTTTTTACATTCTGAGTCCTTGGAGCTCACTTTGAATCGAAGGAGTTGGGTTTGCTTGCCATGCAAACGCAAGAGTGACAGCATTCCATTGAACCATGTTTGGGAGAACGGTCTGAAGCCAAAGCGGACATCGCTGCAATGCACAAAACATCATGTTGAAGTTGCAAAGCGAGAAAGTCTTTCCCACAGGCGACCACAGAAAAAGGTGTAAAAAGGTGTGCTTTGGTGCTAGAAGTCCATCTCTTCGCCTCGTATCCTTCGTGGACCATGGAGGAGGCTACCAGGCGGGAAGTTTCATGAGATTGGCCGATGCACTGGTCTTCATGCTGCATTTTTTGTGCCAAAGTCACCCCAGTTGAATCCAAAGCGAAGCCAAGTCGAGCCATGTTAAGCCTACGAAGGTCTTCGTGAATTTAGTCCTTAAGTCAGAGTAGATCAGCTTGAACTCGCACCATCAGGTCTTCCTCCTCTCCTCCGTTAACTGCACAATACGAAGCGCAAAGCTACAACCTCGAGGACCTGTGCAGCCGCCGGTGCAGATTGTGCAACGTTCGAGCGATCCTTCACTCAGATGGTCTTGTGATCCTTGATTGCTGCATTTCGCCGGTAGACGATCAAAGCCATTGAAACCAATTGTGGGTAGTCCGAGTTTTATTTAACCATGCAGCTCACCTAGGGAGAGCCCTATGACAACAGAGAAAGGGAAAGTCTCTGTGTCTCCGATTCCTCACCTTGGGAAAGTCCCTGCATGTCCTCCTGCATATTCCTCACTTTGGGAACGTCGAAGTACCTGGCTCCCCTCCTGGTGAGGCGGATCGAGCACGGCGCCTCGCTTTGCAGAAAGAATTGGAGGATCGCAGCATGACCCACCGGTGAAAACCAACCCGTTGCGAACAGCTGGGGATTGTTTAGTAAGGGTAATTAGTTGGGTAATGAGTTGTACTACCTATACCAAGAGATGGTGTGGTAATATATGGTAAGGGTAATGCAACGAATAACGGGCATGCCCAGGATGTAGAGTTGAGGGTAGGAGTACTTCGGAAACCGATTTCACTCGTACCTCTTGGACTTTGACATAGTCACTAGATCTACGAGCAGATGAACATCCCATCAAAGACTATCCTGGTCACTTTGGGGATGGTTGTACTACCAATCTAATAGAGCTGATGAAAGTAAAGGTACCAAAGGTGCAGTAGTCACATCCACATGTAATGCGGCAGCAGCAGCAGCAGCAGCCGCAACCACAGGACGAGC
>VSDK01021876.1:47131-63155 GCA_009767595.1 Symbiodinium kawagutii
AGTCTCCACATGAAGTAGCGCCTGTTGCGACACACGCAAGACATAGATAGCAGGATCAAAAGTATCACATCGCGCTTGACCACACTGGCAACTTTGCCCCGTACAGGTGAAGCATTTGGATCCTGATTTGGATTCTCTCTACAATCGAGCGCAGGTGCGGAGCAGTCAGCTGGCAGTTGTGATGAATGGTGATGGGTCAGCTGATCCAAATTGGTTGCTGTTGGTCTACGTTTGGGGGTTGAATCCTTGTCGTTTTTGGTGACTGAATCATCATTTGTCAACAAATCTCAACTCTTGTTTCTTGTCATATCCTTTCCCGAGCGCTATAAGATTGCTCATTGCAGCAGTCGAAGGAATATGTTCATTCTTGTCATTAACGACATCGCATATCATGAGCACGTTGTTCAGCAGTAGTACCACACAAGGCGACGGGGAAAGTTTCCAGAATAGGAAACCAACAGAAGGGACATGCTGACTGCGATGTATGAATGACAGAGCGACCCACTGAAGGAGCGACACCCGGCTTGAATATGTTTTTTGTTTCTTTGTTTTTCCGTCGGCGTTTGTATTTTATCTCATTATCTATCTATCTATCTATCTATCTTTCTTTCTTTCTTTCTTTCTTTCTTTCTTTCTTTCTTTCTTTCTTTCTTTCTTTCTTTCTTTCTTTCTTTCTTTCTTTCTTTCTTTCTATCTATCCCTTTGGCTGTCTGTCTGTCTATGTTTCGATGTCTATTTGTCTATCTGCCTGTCTGCCTGTCTGTTTTTCTCTCCTGACTCCATTGATCTCCACCTGCATCTATTGCAACCTGAACAACGTTGAAGGACCATCTTTTTTGTTGACTTTGACTTGCAAAGATGCTTCGCTCCACCGCAGCGTTCACATGTTGGACATATTGATAGGCCAAAAGGTCGCGAGTGCGTGGTGTTTTGCCGGTTTTGACTTGCGAACGCAGTTCGCACCAAAGCGGCGCGCATGTTTTGCACAAATTGTCGCAAACTTTGCACAAATTCTTGAGGAGTTTGACTTGCGAAGGTGCTTCGGGCTTCAGCGGCATGCAATTTTTGCCCCGCGCTTTTGCTACAGACCTCCGTGCCCTCCGCTTCACCAAGCCCATTATTTTGCACGATTCCTCCCAGCCAAACTCGCACATTTCCCTTAGATGATTGTCCTCATCCTCACCAGCACCATCACCATCATAATCATCACAATGATCATCGCCGTCATCATCATCACCATCATAACAACTATAATACTATATCATCACAATCACTATCATTATCTTGTTGATTGTCTTTTGGGTGGTTTTGTTGGTCGTGTTTTTATCTGAATGATCCTTCGATGCATAATCCTTGTTTCTTCATGAGCATCACGATAACATTTCTACAGCCAAGGCATTTCCACCCCTCGCGAGGCCAGCCTGAACCAAGCACCTCCACCTGGAAGATCTGCACAGGAGCGAAGACGACTGCGGTTTTCGTCCTGTTTTCTCCAGTGATCAGCTGATCCGTGAGACTGATGATGTTTGAGAACCTTTGAAGATGATGATATTTCATCGATATTCGAGATGAGTATTTGATGATGATGATGATGATGATGATGATGATGATGATGATGATGATGATGATGAGGATGAGGATGAGGATGAGGATGATGAGGATGAGGATGATGAGGATGAGGATGAGGATGAGGATGAGGATGAGGATGAGGATGATGAGGATGAGGATGAGGATGAGGAGGGTGGATAAGAACCTGTTTTACTGCGTTATTTTTTTGCGGACGGTGTGCAAAAGCAGGGATGCACCAAAGGGGTGTTTTTCAGAGGAGGTAAGGCAACCGAAAGAATAGAGGGAACAAGGACGAGCAGAAAGATGGAGACCGACGCATTAGACAGCTGGAATCAATGGAATTTTGGATGCCTATGTTTCCGATGTACCACCAGCTGCAGTCAATGGCAATCACTGATTGCTAATGTGCGAAGCTCTGTGCCATTGCCAGTGCGAAATAGTTTGTAACCGCTCGAAATGCTGTGTTTCGCAACATGAGTTGCTTCAGAAAAGTTTGCAACTTGGCTTGTGCCTGCGGCAGGTCCAAACAGGCAGAGAAATATATAGATGTCGCAGCAGATCTGTAGACAATCCACAAATAAACAGAACACGGCATAGAGAGTAGCAAATCGAGATGGATACACAGCTAGAGCACAACAAGCACAGAAAACAAGAGGCAGACAATGGCAGACACACAGAGAAGTTCGACAAATCTTCCGAGGGATGGCCCCAGTTCTCGCTGTTCCCGCAGGCGGCTGGTTACCCTGCTGCACCTTGATGGCTCCACAAGACGCGCGTCACAATGGCACCACAACTGGTGATCTCTTCGTGGCATGACCTCATTATGGATCAATTGAAATAGTAGAACAACAAGCGAGTCCTCAAATCCAGGAAACCTCAGTGGTTTTGATGTTTTTGTTGCTGTGAAACTTGGTTAGTCCTGGTTGGTTTGATTGCGAAAGGTTTCACAACGTCGTGTATCACAACTGGTCACTGCGCAGTGATCGCGGTCGCAGTGGTTTGGGCACTCGACGCACTGTACATACCCAGGGCAGCGTGCAAATCAGAACCCCAGGGGATGACTGGAACATATGGGGGCCCCACAGTTATCACCCAGTACCAACCATCTATCGTAAAAAACCATCCATTTGGGGTTCCCTATTTTAAGACACCACCATATTGGAACTTGCTTTCCCATCCAAATCAAGGATTTGGTTTTGCTTTCCAATCCATCGTAAGTCTTGCAAATGGGTCAAGCTATTCACGAAACGGGGATCGATTTCTAGCTCAACAGATGGGCTTCCATGTTGCCCAGTCGTTGAAAGCTGCAGTGGCAAAGCCGCGAGCCAAAAAGACCAGCTCTGGCCTTGCGGCAAATCCGAATGTCATCACTTTAGTGGCTTGATTGCCAACATAACTGTCCAACTCCAATTGTGTTCTTCTAAACTCTAGACTGATTTCTGAGATATTTTCGCCTTGGTGCCTTGAAATGCGAAAAAATGCATCAAAATCACAACTTCCTTTGACCCACCGCGTTTCTGCTCGTGCAGCCACCTGCTGTAGCGGGCCGAGGGAGGTGCCATGATCTCTCCAATGGACGCAGCCTCAGCGTCGACGGCACCATGTTATACTCACAAGTGATGTCTGTTTTTTTAATCTATAAATAGCGGTTTCTCAAATTAGGAAACCCCCAGAATGGTGGGTTTAAAACTAAAAGGATAATTGATGGATGATTTGTTTATATGATAGTTTCTTGATATTAAACCATTATTGATATGATCTTGATTTGGATTGTTGCCATAAATGATTGATATTGCTTGGTTTCTTGAAATGGGGGTACCCCCAGTTATCATCCTACATATCAATCATTTTTAGTAAAGTAATAAACCAACCGTTTGGGGGGCCCCCTATTTTGAGACACACACAAATAGTGTTTATTTCTATATGGCAGATTCTAACCTATGATTTCAATTTTGAAAATGTACAAAGATTATTGTTCTTCTTTGATTTGCAACTTGATCCTTTTAATGCATTAGAGATGTGAAAAATGGGAATGACCGCTCATACAAAATGACAGCATTCACAGTGACACAAGAAGTACCATGACTTAACAAGATTGAAAAGCAACAGAAAGCAAGATGACGTCGACTTTGATGACATCAACAGCAGGAACAAAAAAGGGCACACTAATAACGTTAACGAGAACAACACCAGCATAAGCAACTCATTCAGAATGGTAGTAGCAGCAAACACTTTCTGACAAAGACAAGAACGGCAACAGCACCGAAACTAGAAAGGACAAGCAATGACAGTAGCAACTGCAATAAGAAACACTGCCAAGATATCAAAAGCAACAACACATACATTATATAACCTCCAAGAATAACGGATCTTCAACAGCGGCAGGAAGAACAATGGCTACTACATGCCACTGGTACCTGCCGCTAGTAAATGCGACGACTACTAAGACCACAGCAACAATGACTAGGTAGCACAAGAAGAAGAAGAAGAAGAAAAAAAACTACTTTTGTTAGAACTAGAGCTACAACTTCAACTTGGACTACATCTACTACAATTGTTGTACTATACGAGACCTCACAATGCAATCACAATAATGTGAAGAAGGCAACAACATTAGCAGTAGCAACAAGAACGACGAGAATGACAGACGGCAAAAGATCATCAACAGCAACAGGAAGCCGCAACAGCAACACTAACAACCATGATAGTCACAAGGAAGACGGGGAGACTCAACAATAGCAACAAAGCAACAACGACATCAATAGCTGCAAAATGTGGCAACATCAGTCCACAAGTGCTTCTACTGCTACCACCACTATCACAAACAGCATGAGTACAGGCAACAAGAATCCATAACAGCGACCCCAAGAACATCAGAAATAAATTCTTCACTCAACCAGTCCATTTGTCAACACATCAATCCGCTCTCCCCATTCGCCATTGATCACCAAGTGCCAATCAGTCAATGATTCAACTGCAACATCAAACACGATGACAACGATCACGCCAGCAACAAAAACACAAAAGAAAACACAGCAACGGCGCAAACAACAAAACATCCACACGAGTCCAAAGTCATGACAGAATGAGTACAATGGCAATGATACCAGCCGCAACAGTAACACAGCAGACAACACCACAGAATCAGCAGCAGCATGTGGTAATGATTAGGATGACGATGATTAGCAGCAATGACACTAGCAACCACAGCACGAGCCCAAACAAGAACACAACATCAGCAATACCACCTAATGATTAAAAGGATGATAACAGCAACGATACTAGCAACCACAGCAACAGCGCAAGCATCAACGCATTATCAGCAACTGTATGTAGCAGTAGCAATAATTACGTGGAAGATAGCGATGAAAGCAGCAATGATACTAGCAACCAGCAACAGACAACATCAGCAACATCATGTAGCAAAGACTAGAATGGCATATGATAGAGCCAATGGTATGTGCCACCCTAGCAACAGCACAAACAACATCACAGCACAAACAACATCCCAACATCAGCAACCGCATGTAGTAATGATTAGGTGACTAAGATGAGGATGAAAACAGCAATGATACCCGACCACAGCAACATCGCCAACAGCAGCACAACATCAGCAACAGCATCTAGCAATGTTTAGGTGACTAGGATGAAGATGAAAGCAGTAATGACACTAGCAACCAAAGCAACAGCGCCAACAACAGCACAACAGCAGCAACAGCATGTAGCAATAATGAGGTGATGAGGATGAGGACGAAAACAGCAATGACACTATCAACCCAAAGCAACAGCGCAAGCAAACAACACAACATCAGCAACAGCACGTAGGGATGATTAGGTAATTAGGATCGGGATAAAAACAGGAATGGCACTAGCCATGATCGCAATCATCGGCTTGGTACGGACACCTATCTATACTTATTTTCCAGTATGGATTTTAAACGCAAGGTCGGAACATTCTGGAATCAATTAGCCCCAGGCGACAGTGCAGGTAGTGCATGTGTATCCAGTATTCTGTTTCCAATGGATACTAACGGCATGTGTTAAATGTATTAACAAGAGGTCATACTAACGATTCCTAACGGCATGTATTAACAGCCGAGGTCTCTGAACAGACGTAGGTCCTCTTCGTTAGATCCCTCGGCTTCCTTTCTCAGGTCCACTACCGAACGGTGCGGCTGCAGCCTGAAGCAGCCCACCACGACCTGCCGCCACTTGTCGCTGATTTCGTTTCAAGTCGTCTTTAAGACATGTGCACTCCACCACCATTGCGTGGTCTGTCGTAATGACCAAGTAGTGATAGCTTGATAGAGCCGGAATTTGTTGATAGCTTGACACGAAATGAAGAGACAGTGGGCGACCAAATCCCAGAATTTGCTGGGCATCATTGTGATGACTACTTGGACCAGCCTACTTCAGCAATGCAGAGACATGTTTTTACTTTTGCTGCAATCACCAAAATATTTGCAGCAATTAGCTTCCAAGTAGTACTAGTCAAATCTTTGAAGCATGTTAAGGCCTTTTTTCTCGCAACAGGGCTTGCATGAGTCTTGATAGTTCATAAGTCTGAGACTCTTTCGTTTATCTCAGCATGTTCGTCAGATATTGCCGTTTCACAGCCACCAACAGTTGACGTAACAAAGTCTTCACAGCCATTGGAACTGCGTTTGAGGCATCGTCATGTGCAGCTGGTCTATCAACATATGCCAATGCGGCCGCAAGTGCAGGCGGACGAAGTTGTCAATTGTGACGCTGAATCTTTTGGACACTCAGAGATGAGCATATCAAATATTACTCAAATATGTAAAGCACTTGAAGATGAAGAATTTGATATTTGTACTTTATCAAGACTTCAATTTATCATTAATTCATCTTAATTTCGTAAAGTAAGCTAAGCTTTGCGTCCCTCGATGCACCGAAGTCTCTCTTTGGACGCAGAGCTTTCACAGCTGGCCAGTCCAGGCACTGCGGCCTCCCACGCCTTTTTGGCAGGAACGCAACGGGATCCATGTTCCATCCCTGTTGAATCTTTGAGTTGAAAAAACATCACAATTTCCTCAGTTTGCTCCAATTTTTTTGTGTTTGTCGTTGGTGTTTTTGTGTTTGTGGTTGGTTCTTCGAGAGACCGATCGTTTACCCGTTGAAACATTCGAATAGTCATGTTCTTGCCGGCTTACATTTTCCGTGTTCCGGTCGGGTGTCCAGAAACATTGGCATTTCCATCGTTTGCTGCTTGTAAATCCATGGTTTTGGTTATACTTTTATTTCTACGAAAGTGCTTCAATGTGTTTCAATGTGTTTCATCTTGCCAATTATGTCTTCATTCTTCATTGTTTGAAGGTATCTTGATATCACCAGAGACTTGCCGATGTTATACCTCACGTGGTCATAAGATCCCAAAATTGTCAAGTTATGATCCCGTTGTCCCTGCACTTTCTCACGATGCAAAGATGTTAGCATTTGGTTGGTGGTTTCAAGCATTTTTCCTCTAGTAATGATTAACAAATGGTTGGTTGACCAATATTTTTCATAGGGTTGGAACAATCAACCAGACATCTTATCCCCGAGATTTCGGAGATGTTCGGTCTAGACGGCCTCGACAGAAAAAGTGTCTTGGTCGTGCTGACAAAAACATGCTGATCGTATGTCTAAATATTTTGATGAATGTGCACTCCAACATGCATGACATGTTTCTTTTGATATGTTCAATGTATCCCTGGAGACATGCTGATTGCATTGACACATGACGTTGCATTTTCTTTTGCATCTCCCTGACGGTGAAATTCCCGCAGGCCACGAAGTACATTGACACACACTGGTTATGTCTTCGAAACCGCATTGATTTCTGATATTTCCAAACACGTGTCCTTCATATCCTGAGTAGTCTGCTGCTGTTGTTCGCACGCAGTTGTTCGTCAAGATTCAGTGTTGAGACCATCGACAGACTCGAGTTTGCATCCTCGCAAGCTTGTCGAATTTCCAACAGCTATGCTGGATTCGGCATCTCATCCTATGTCATTTGCCTGGCACTGCGACACCCCTGCTGACATGTTTCCAGTTCGTTGCAGTTCATTTGATTTGATTTATCATTCAAGTTCATTCAATTTCATTCAAGGTCATTGAAGGTTCATCTCTCAGTGTGCCACTTCTCTGCGTAGTGTAGAGACACCAAATCACCATCGGCAGATGTTCAGGCGCCTCCAGTAGTGCACCGGCAGGACGGGGAGAGCGACATGTTTTGTAGCCCGTTGGATCTATCCTCCCTCCTGTGTTTGAAGCCCATTGGTATGTTCGCCACAAAACCTTTCATTGATAGTTGTTTCGTTATATACATATGTATATGGATTGATGTATTTATTGATTGATTGGTAGCTTTGCAGCCTAAATCTCATACATTGATAAGCTGTTTAAACGTTGCATGTTGTAACTCTGTTGAGCTTTCGTTCCCAAACGGTTCCAGAGCATGCCAAAATGCAACGGCTTGGGGTGTGTCAATGAAAATGGAATTGCTATGCTGTACTGCATTCTTTCACCTTCAGACCTGCTGTGCGTACACAATGAAGCAAGAAACCAGTGGACAAGGAAAGACAGAGGCATAGGGGTTGACCAGCCATCGAAGGTAGCTCACTTCCCGAGCACCCCAGCTGTCGCACATCGAGAGGTGCCACCTCGAAGGATGCAACGAAGATGTTTAAAAAAGGGGAAGCATAGAGTTTTCAACTTGAGACACAAAGGCGGAGGTGTCGGTGTCAACTGTTGAGTTGTGGTAATGGTGGCAGTTCTTGTCCTTCTTGGCATTGACATCCCAAGACGCTTGTGCTTTGTGAAGGTGATGCCTCCATCTGGTCACGGCGAGGCAAGCGGTAGCAGTGCAGCTGTCCCAATGCACCGAAGTGTCGCTGTGAGGTGCGCGTAGGGATTCCATGCTCGCCAGCCGTGCTGCATAGAGAGGCTCGACACAGCTGACTTTGAGGATGTCATGCAATGATTATGTAATGATTATGTAATGCTTTCACTGCTTTCACTGCTTTCACTAAATGCTTTCACGCATTGGTGTTGCTCTTTCTTTGAAAGAAGAGATGGAAACGCAGCAGAGCAAAGCAGAGCAAAGCAGAGGAGTTGACATGTTTGAAGCTCTGTTTCGACATGTTTGGAGTTGGCATCGCCGATGTTTGAAAGCGAAGCAGCGAGGTCAGAGTGAGCGAGGTGCCTCCCGCTTCAAGCCCAGTGGCGCGTGAGGCAGGTTCACGCGTGGCAACTCCAAAAGTCAATCTGCGTCATCTGTTGAAGTCTTAATACCTTGCTTGCAATTGTCTTAAGTCTTGACTTATCAAGGGTTCTTTTTTGTGGGGGTTCTTTATCTATTTGTTTCGTTGTTTCTTTCTCACCTGTACTGGCCATTTTTTGATGCCTTCAGCTATCGGCAATCCTTTGGTTGCTCCTATCATTTCTCCTACTTTTGTTTCCCACCAGCGGTTGACTATGTCTCTTCTACCTACCTTTGCTTCTTTTGCAAGTTCCATCCCATGCTTTGCCCGTTCTTCCTGTCCTTATTAAATCCCATGTTTTACCTTTGCTTCCTTTGGGTGTTCAACCCGATTTTGTACCTTGGCTTCCTCGCATTTTCTACTTGCTCTTTGCAATTCTTTACCTTTGCTCCATTTGCTTATGCTATCCAAATATGTTGTCTTTGCTTCCTTTACTTGAAAATTGCAATTTTCTACCTTTGCGTCCTTTAGTTCTTCTTTGCCATTTTTTGCCTTTGCTTCCTTTGCTTATTCTATCCTCTTCTTTGCCTTTGCTTGCTGTGCTTGTGCTATCCTATTGTTTATCTTTGCTTCCTTTCCCTTTTCTTTACCATTCCTTACTCTTGCTTCTTTTGCCTATGCTATCCTATCCTTAATTTTTGCTTCTTATGTTTTCTTTATCCTATACTTTTGCCTACTTCCTTTGCTTGTTCTCTGCCACCCTTTACCTTTGCCCCCCTGCCCATTCTATCCTATTCTTTACTGTGCTTCCTTTGCTTATGCTATCCTATTGTTTACCTTTGCTTCCTTTTCTTTTGCTCTGGTATTCTCTATGTTTGCTTCCTTTACTTGTTCAATCCTATTCTTTGCCTTTTCTTTCTTTTCTTATGCTCTCCCATTCTTTACCTTTGCTACCTTTACTTGTTCTATCCTATTATTTACCTTTTCTTTCTTTTCTTATGCTCTCCCATGCTTTACCTTGGCTACCTTCACTTGTTCTATCCTATTCTTCACTTTTGCTTCCTTGGCTTGTTCTGTGCAATTCTTTACTTTTGCTTCCTTTGCCTCTTCTATCCTATTCTTTACCTTTGCTCTTTTCTTGCTCTATCCTATTCTTCTCCTTTGCATCCTTTGCTTGTTCTGTGCATTTTTTTACCTTTGCTTCTATTGCTTATTCCATCCTGTTCTCTACCTTTGCTTGCTTCACTTTGTTTTGTGCGGTTCTTTACCTTTGCTTCCTTTACTTATGCTCCCCTGTTCTCTATGTTTGTTTCCTTTCCTTCTTCTATCCTATTGGTTTCCTTTTCTGCCTTTACTTCTTCTTTGCCATTCTTTACCTTTGCTTCTTTTGCTTATTTTATCCTATACATTTACTTTCCTTCACTTGTTCTCTGCCATTCTTTATCTTCGCTATCTTTATTTGCACTTTGCCATTCTTCACCCTTGCTTCCTGTACTTGTTCTGTGCCATTTTTAACCTTTGCTTCCATTGCTGATTCTATCCTACTCTCTACGCTTGCTTCTTTTGCTTGTTCTGTCCTATCCTTCACCTTTGCTTCCTTCACTTGTTCTTTACGATTCTGTACCTTTGCTTCCTTTGGTTATGCTATCCTGTTCTTTACCTTTGCTTCCTTTGCTTACTTTTTCTAGTCCTTTCTTGTTTTCCTTTGCTTGTTCTATCCTCTTCTTCACCTCTACTTTCTTTGTTTATGTTACCCTATTCTTTTCCTTTGCTTCCTTTGCTTGTTCTTTGCGATTCTCGACCTTTGTTTCATTTACATGTTCTTTGCCATTTTTTACCTTTGTTCCCGAGAGCGTCTGCGAAGGGTTCTTCGTAAAAAATCAGCTGTATATCAACATCTGTACATCATCACATCAGCATCATCAACATCTGTACATCATCACATCAGCATCATCAACATCTGTACATCATCACATCATCAACCTCACATCTGCAGATCTAGATCTCCACAACCTCACATCTGCAGATCTAGATCTTCACAACTCACATCTGCAGATCTAGATCTTCACAACTCACATCTGCAGATCTAGATCTTCACAACTCACATCTGCAGATCTAGATCTCCACAACCTCACATCTGCAGATCTAGATCTTCACAACTCACATCTGCAGATCTAGATCTCCACAACCTCACATCTGCAGATCTAGACCTTCACAACTGACGTCTGCAGATCTAGATCTTCACAACTCACATCTGCAGATCTAGATCTTCACAACTCACATCTGCAGATCTAGATCTTCACAACTCACATCTGCAGATCTAGATCTTCACAACTCACATCTGCAGATCTAGATCTTCACAACTCACATCTGCAGATCTAGATCTTCACAACTCACATCTGCAGATCTAGATCTTCACAACTCACATCTGCAGATCTAGATCTCCACAACCTCACATCTGCAGATCTAGACCTTCACAACTGACGTCTGCAGATCTAGATCTTCAAACTTTCACATCTGCAGATCTAGATCTTCACAACTCACATCTGCAGATCTAGATCTTCACAACTCACATCTGCAGATCTAGATCTTCACAACTCACATCTGCAGATCTAGATCTTCACAACTCACATCTGCAGATCTAGATCTTCACAACTCACATCTGCAGATCTAGATCTTCACAACTCACATCTGCAGATCTAGATCTTCACAACTCACATCTGCAGATCTAGATCTCCACAACCTCACATCTGCAGATCTAGACCTTCACAACTCACATCTGCAGATCTAGATCTCCACAACCTCACATCTGCAGATCTAGACCTTCACAACTCACATCTGCAGATCTAGATCTTCACAACTCACATCTGCAGATCTAGATCTTCACAACTCACATCTGCAGATCTAGATCTTCACAACTCACATCTGCAGATCTAGATCTTCACAACTCACATCTGCAGATCTAGATCTTCACAACTCACATCTGCAGATCTAGATCTCCACAACCTCACATCTGCAGATCTAGATCTCCACAACCTCACATCTGCAGATCTAGACCTTCACAACTGACGTCTGCAGATCTAGATCTTCAAACGCTGACATCTGCAGATCTTTCTCTCTCTCGCTCTTCTTTCTTCTTCTCTCTAAGGCCGGGGTGGTGCCGCCGGACTGCCACGAAACGTGACATGTGCGTCGTTTCGTGCGTTTCGGACGTCCAAAACCTAAGTAAAATTGCAATTTTGATTGCTGTCTGAGTCTTGGTACGTTTTGCGCTGGTACGTTTTGCGCTGGTACATTTTGGTTTGGTACGTTTCGATTTGGTACGTTTTGCGGTGTGGTACATTTTGTCTTGGTACGTTTTGCTGCGGTACGTTTTGCTTTGGTACGTTTTGCGGTGTGGTACATTTTGTCTTGGTACGTTTTGCTGCGGTACGTTTTGATATGGTACGTTTTGCTGTGGTACGTTTGGTCTTGGTGCGTTTTGTCTTGGTACGTTTTGCTCTGGTACGTTTTGCTGTCTGGTACGTTTTGCTGTGGTACATTTTGACTTGGTACGTTTTGCTGTGGTACGTTTGGTCTTGGTACGTTTTGTCTTGGTACGTTTTGCTCTGGTACGTTTTGCGCTGGTACGTTAAGTTGTGGTGCGTTTTGCTCTGGTACGTTTTGCTGTCTGGTACGTTTTGCTGTGGTACATTTTGACTTGGTACGTTTTGCTGTGGTACGTTTGGTCTTGGTACGTTTTGTCTTGGTACGTTTTGCTCTGGTACGTTTTGCGCTGGTACGTTAAGTTGTGGTGCGTTTTGCTCTGGTACGTTTTGCTGTCTGGGACGTTTTGCTGTGGTACATTTTGACTTGGTACGTTTTGCTGTGGTACGTTTGGTCTTGGTACGTTTTGTCTTGGTACGTTTTGCGCTGGTACGTTTTGCGCTGGTACATTTTGGTTTGGTACGTTTCGATTTGGTACGTTTTGCGGTGTGGTAGGTTTTGTCTTAGTACGTGTTGCTGTGGTACGTTTTGATTTGGGACGTTTTGCTGCGGTACGTTTGGTCTTGGTACGTTTTGTCTTGGTACGTTTTGCGCTGGTACGTTTTGCGCTGGTACATTTTGGTTTGGTACGTTTCGATTTGGTACGTTTTGCGGTGTGGTAGGTTTTGTCTTAGTACGTGTTGCTGTGGTACGTTTTGATTTGGGACGTTTTGCTGCGGTACGTTTGGTCTTGGTACGTTTTGTCTTGGTACGTTTTGCGCTGGTACGTTTTGCGCTGGTACATTTTGGTTTGGTACGTTTCGATTTGGTACGTTTTGCGGTGTGGTAGGTTTTGTCTTAGTACGTGTTGCTGTGGTACGTTTTGATTTGGGACGTTTTGCTGCGGTACGTTTGGTCTTGGTACGTTTGGTCTTGGTACGTTTTGTCTTGGTACGTTTGCGCTGGTACGTTTTTGCGCTGGTGGGTTAAGTTGTGGTACTTTTCAATCTCTGGTAGGTTTTGTTGTGGT
This sequence comes from Symbiodinium kawagutii, assembly GCA_009767595.1. Classification (NCBI taxonomy): domain Eukaryota; class Dinophyceae; order Suessiales; family Symbiodiniaceae; genus Symbiodinium; species Symbiodinium kawagutii. Next base: position 60,401 of record VSDK01021876.1, read on the forward strand.
AGGTTTTGATTTGGTACGTTTTGCTATGGTGCGTTTGGTCTTGGTACGTTTTGTCTTGATACGTTTTGCTGTCTGGTGCGTTTTGCTGTGGTACGTTTTGCTCTGGTACGTTTTGTGCTGGTACGTTTTGATGTGGCGCGCTTTGTCTTGGACCTTATAAGCTGGGTGGACATTTCGAGGATTTTTTATTTTCTGGTTTTTTTGGCCTGTTGCAGGGCACCAAAACACATGGTACATTTTTTCGTCCTTGCTTGGTACAATTTTGCTTGGTAGGTTCTGTGTGGTAGGTTTTTTGCTTGGCGCGTTTTTATTTGGTACGTTTTTGCTGGAAACGTTTTTGTTCGGAACGTTTTTTGCTTGGCACTTGTTACTGTTTGCGCGGTATGCTTTTGTTTGGTACGTTTTGTGGCGCTGTCTTTTGTTGCGCTGGTGACTTCCTTGCGGTGTTTTTGTGTTGGTGATTGTGTTGTGGCAATCATTTTGCGCTCATGATTTCGTTGCGCTGCATCCCTTTAGGCACCGGTTTCGCTTGGGAACTTCCGCCCCCTCCTCGTTTCGGTACCACTTCCATATTCTCTGCATATAAGAAATATTTCTTCACTATGTTGTATTAGATATACTTTGTCTCCTAGAGATAACTGACCCTTGCAACAAACCAGCATTAGATGTTTGTTGAACATAGATTCCTATGTAGTCCTGTATGGGGGCCCTGCTTCTAACCTTCAATGGTTTTGCTTCATCTACTTACATGTTTTTTTCAGGCTAGGCAACCTTGGGCTATTTTTTGGAATGCAATAACTATCCTTTTTTACAGTGTGCGTGTATACATTCATTTATGTATGTATGAGAATAGATGAATATCATTGCTTTATTCCGTTTTGTTTTTGATTTAGGCTCCCCCACATAGTACGAAGTATTCATGATTTTGTTTGATTTTGGCTTTAGCTGAATGCCATACTTTCCCATGATTTGCCGATGTTCTCCTGCAAGGTTTCCATACAGAACCCATGCTATATCTTTGTCCTCCCCGCGTGATGCTTATGGATGCTTATGGCTGTTCCATGCTTTTCCCATGCTCTCCCCATAGGATTCCCATCGTTTACCTAGCCCTTTCCTCTCAGTATTAAGTCTTCTATCTTCTTCTCTTGCCACTTTCGCCATCCTCCCAACATTTGCCTTTGTTTTTGTCACACTAGTCTTCTGACTTGCCCGAGTACCTGAGGGAGTTGCTATGGTTTCCTTTGCTAGTCTTACGTTATCCACTGTACGGTTCCTATCTGATTGCACACCTTTCCTGAAAAAGAATCACAAGATCTGAATAGGAGCCCCAAAAGAATCTTATGTTTTTCCTTCAACTTTGCTCACCACTCCCATACTCTTACGGTGGTTTCTTTCTGCGAAGTCTGCCTCTACGCGTATCATTGCTGTAATCTCTTGGTCTGCTTTCTTTTTCAACAGTCAACATGCTATTCCTTTACTATTTGCCTAAGATTTCATCAACCGTCTAATTTTCTGCTTTCATGGGTTTCATTTGATTCCATTGCAGGATTTGCCAGCATTTTAACCGTGCCATGTCTGTTCGCTGGATTCCCCCTGGCTTGTTTTATGTTCCTGTCATATTTAGTCATGCTGATCTACCCAGAACTTTGGCTACGTGCTTCTATGCCTGTGCCATCGCAATTTTCTCCCCCGAAGAATTTTCATATCAAGCCTTGCTACCAGCGTATTATTCTGAAAGTTTTTCTATTTCTCCCAATGCCATATTCATTCTTTCCCCATATGGCGCCAACCTTTGCCCATATCATTTCTATGCCCCTAGTAGATCTTCAACTTCATTCGTTTCTCATGCTATTTCCATGCTGCTCAACTAAGATTTCTGCAATTTTTTCACGCTGCTCATTTGATTCCACCGAGGATTTTTCAGAGTTTTAACCTGCTACATCCCTACTCTCGCCAACAGGTTTCGGTGGATTGCCCATGGTTAATTCGATTTTCTTACCATAGCGTGTCCCGGTGGTCTACAGAAAAGACTTGGCGATCCTTTCCTTTGCCTGCATTATTATGATGTTTTCCCATTAACTTGTCTAAATTTACGCTGCGCATATGTCGGTTCCAACTGATTTCCATTTCTCCCCATGCTATTCCTATAATCTTATGGCAGGAAAAGCAAAAACCGGCCCAATGACAAGCATCACCATCATCAAAACACAGCACTATTTACAGCAAAGCATGCATAATTCAATTGCTTTTTGAAAAAATGATGTTTTTTGCCCTGTTTTCCTTCAAATTGCCTTCAAATTTCCTTCAAATTAGCCTGGGTTAATTTGAAGGAAATTTGAAGGCAATTTGAAGGAAAACAGGGCAAAAAACATCACTTTTTCTACAAAAAAATGATTTCTTTTCTCATGCTATGCCTGCCTTCCTTTCAACTGGTTTCTGGGCTCAGCTTTACCATATCATCGCCAACTTTGATTTGGGATTTTGCGCGCCCCACTTTTAACATTTTGCATGCTTTTGCCAGTTTTGATTTTTTTGTCTCACGATGTAATATAAAACCTAAACTATCCTTGTTCATGGTGTAGCTGTTCCCAGAGGATTCGGCGGATTGCCCATGGTTAATTCGATTTTCTTACCATAGCGTGTCCCGGTGGTCTACAGAAAAGACTTGGCGATCCTTTCCTTTGCCTGCATTATTATGATGTTTTCCCATTAACTTGTCTAAATTTACGCTGCGCATATGTCGGTTCCAACTGAT
>VSDK01021876.1:63827-79922 GCA_009767595.1 Symbiodinium kawagutii
AATGATTTCTTTTCTCATGCTATGCCTGCCTTCCTTTCAACTGGTTTCTGGGCTCAGCTTTACCATATCATCGCCAACTTTGATTTGGGATTTTGCGCGCCCCACTTTTAACATTTTGCATGCTTTTGCCAGTTTTGATTTTTTTGTCTCACGATGTAATATAAAACCTAAACTATCCTTGGTCATGGTGTAGTTGTTTTTCATGAGTTGGAACGGGGGCTCACACTTATAAATAAATAAATAAATAAATAAATAAATATATATATATATATTTCAATGTATAGATATATTTTTTTCCTTCAAAATACACAAGTACACACATAATCATTTACCTTCACAAAAATCAAAAACATTGTAAAATAAACATAAACTGAAATGACATGAAATTCATATAATATGCATTTTTGGGTAGCGGCCAGCAATCTTCAGCCCCTAGACCCCCCCACACCCTAGACATTTGGGGGCTGCGGGGGGCGAAAAAAACAAACCTGCAAGATTATTCTCGACACCGCTCCCCCCAACGCCCCTCCCCCGGGATCCCACGGGGAGAAAACCTAAGCCTGATTACAATAATTTCTCTGAACAAATCCAATAACGCAATTATCAATGAAACAAATAATTAATAGATGAAAATATACAATTAGAATCAAAAAATCTGAAATAAATAGTACGTCGCAAAAAGTACAAAAAACATCTTGAAATATTTTCAATCAAGAGGAGTACTAACATTAAACACAAAATACAGAGAACGTTGTATTGGACAACAACTACATAATAGGGCCGCCAGGGCGTCCCTTTCTGTTCCACTAGGTTTCATCGCCACGCAAAACACGAAGGATTTGCAATTTGCTGAAAACATAAAGTCACTGTACTTGGCATGTACACTTTGTTGGCTTAGTAGAAAAACATGAACAAGTAAAGCAAAAAGTTGGGCAGGTAGAACAAAATAGTTGGCCAAATCGTGGTTTATTCGACCATAAAAATTTTCAAATGTCGAATGTGCCTTTAGTGTCTTCAGGTTGGTGACTGCAACAAGCAAGCGGACAAATACAGGACACGGTGGTTTCTCTTCAAACTTGTTCCGGTGGAGGAAATAGCACATTTGTTGTTTGTGTTTGCGCTTACCTGGGGTTTGTAAGTTTCAAAATGCTTGTGCATATTCTGCCGGTTGCACTGAGTTCCTTGAGATTCCTAAGTGTCACAACACTTGTGAATGCGTTGTCAGTTTCACATACTTGACATTCCTAGGAATCAAAATAGTTCTGAATGTGTTGCCGGCGCCTTGCTTAAGTTTACAGTACTTGAGCTCAGGACTTGTGTTGGAGATTGCTCAAGGCATAAATTTAGTTTTCTGACTAAGGCAAAATACAAACCATGCCTGAAGTTCCACATGTAATCCACTCACATGGGCGTTACTTGTGGTTGAAATTAAGTCTCCCCTGGTTACTTTCCAAAATGGCATTCACCTGTGAGGGTCTAAAGAATTGACTTTGACCAGTATCAGAAACCATATTCATTTCATAACAGTTTTACCGCATGGTCAAAAAGACATTTCTTCCAAAATGAAAAAACATGCATCAATATTAGGGACATGTGACACTCATGGGCAAATCAACCACAAAATCGTTTTCATCATCATGGTAATATGAGAACGTGTCAAAACACAACTTGTTGCTCGCGACTCTGCTCAGAACACTTGTGATGATGCATGTTTTGTGTGACTTGCTCACAACTTTGCTCACAACTTTTGATCTATTACTTGTGAGTACTTGTGTCTCCCTGTTTTTATTTCAATTGTGTGCAGACACGTATCTACCAGAACGTCCACTCTTGCCTGAACCACCTCTTTCTGCCTCTATCCCCAGCAAACATCTTTGAAGTTGAGCAGGGTCAACAACTGCGACTTAGATCAACATATATAGGACGTGGCAGAACATGAAACTAACATCAGCGGTTGTTGGGAAGCGTTCCCGCACCCAAATTCAAAAAAAAAATGCTGATGAGGAAACATTGGCGCGGCAACGCGTATCAAAAATTTGCACAGTTGTGTCTAAATAGCCGTTTTAAAACGTGAAATGCCAAAAATGATTCAACATGCCCCATTGGCAACATAGATTCAAACGGCGACGTGTGATGAATTTGGCGACAAGCGGGCCTGCTTTGGTCACTGCTTTCGGTTGCTTAGCAATAAAGCAGGACAAGGTGCGAGTGACTTATTTTATTTTGATGTTTGAACATATTTAAAAATTTTAAAGGTTTCACCCAACCGACTCACGCACGATGATCTTGACCACGTTGAATCTATGTTTTCATCAAATTTGATGTTTTCCTTGAATTTGATTTCGCTCAAGGGTAGAAAAAAGGGGAAAACAAATTCAAATGAAAACACATTTGCCGAAAATTGCAAAACAAATTCAAATGAAAACACATTTGCCGAGAATTGCAAAGTACACCAACAACTGCATCCACAATTTAAACACGCATGCAACATGTTCCTGAATGCCTGCAACAATTTCAACATGTAAAACCATATGGCATATATGAAATGAAAAATCCAAACACACATGCGTGCATTTTCCAATGCAAACTCAAGAAAACCAAACACAACATGTTTTCCAAAATCATATTTTGACTATTCGCATGGTTTTTCATTTTTTTCATGTGATCATGGTTGAATGCACGAAACATTTGATGTTCTTCGCGGTATTTTTTGTTGCCTAAATTTTGGCTTATGGGCTAGTTCGGCAAACGAAATCTGGACAAATAACGCGGTGTATTGGTAAGCAACAAAAACACGTCACCAAAAAATGGCGCAGTTTCTACTCAGACTGGCCAAAAAAGAAACACAAATTGCCAAACGCAATTAAATGCCCATCCCACTTGTAAACAGCTTGAAATTTTGCACATCGGGCCACCGCATTACTTTCATATGGGAACTGAAAAAAAAACGCGGCAATGTGGACATCGCTACGGAAACTTGGCGCATGAAACGGGCGCTTGATCCAATTGGCCCCCTTGAAAATAGCAATGTTGCCACATGCCACGTCACCGCAAAAGTCATTTGTCGAAAGTAACCTGCCATATTCGCGCCGGGGTCCTGGCTTTCACTATCATGCATTTATGTTTGAATGCCAACTATTTCTTCGAACCGTCCATGAAAGCGGCTGCTCGTTCAAGCTGAATTCGGAAAAAACTAGAACAAATGTTGGTTTGAAACTGTAGGCGCCAAAGTTTCCATTGCGTGCTGTTGCTCTTGTCAGAAGACCTAAATTTGAATACTGTTTTTTGAGCTGGTCATGTTTTGGTTGGGACCCCATGCGGTCCAAGTTCCAACATAGCATGATCGGACTGAAAAGACATTGACTTGATTTTGAGAAAGGAACATGTCAGAACGCGCGGCTCACTTTAGTAAATGCTCCTTCGCTGACTGTCCAGAACATGCATGCGTCACACCGAATTGAGGCAAACAAAGCCTTGCATCTGTGCCTGGCCTTGCGCGCGCACTGCGCGCCCATGGCTTCAACTTGAAGTTGAGCAGGGAACCGTTTCGGAATATGACTGGCACCGACCATTAGAAAATCAAGCAGTTTCCACTGCGAAGTGCTCCCATCACCCTTCCACTGGCCACCGCCATACTTACCGCTGCTTTTCTGGCCACCTTCACCCTGGCACGATGATACGAATATGCTGCCAGCCATGTCACGAATTTGCTGCCAGCCACGCTGATCTTAGTGGCCGCCAGACTCCTTGCTGTTGCCAACACGTTCCCGCCACAGAGCACCTGATCACTGCTTGCCCCGCTGACCGCAGCAATTCCAACCCAACGCTCATTGAACACTTCGTGCTCCATGTCAAGCCTGTCAGCCCAATCATCGCACTCATCATTATAGTCACTCCCGCCACCGGGTTGCACACATGCCTGTGATCTTGTTGCATTGCCGGAGCAAGCTTGAGCTGATGCATCTCATTGCCTCTCTGCGTGTTCTATAGGAATTGCCTCGTCAGTGTCCAACGGGTTCAGGACAGGATGCGCGCTTGCTCCAAGTTCCGCAAAGTTTGTCATTGTCGTCCAAGTATGCAAATAATTGTCCTTTTTGAATTGCAGGCGATGCCTCGGAGGGAAATACGTATGGGAACTCTGATTGGAGGCGTTGCGGCAATGAGAAATCATCCCGAATTTCCTCCTTGAGGCCAAACTATGCAATTAAGACACATCACTGGAAACTAAGATCAAAACCATGACTGACATTCAGAAAAACAATTGAAGCGCATCACTGAAACTGGCGCATGTTCTTGGTTTGGCTGCGCTGCCACTGGCGCAGCTGCTTCTTGCGGCTCTGCTCTTGGCTGCGCAGGCATAAGGGCACTGGCCACAAGTAAATCCACTAGCCCTGTCAAGCACAAGCTGTCACTGCTGCAGGCACTCCCTTGATTTGCTCCTTGACTGGCCACGGATCAACTTTGCAGCTTTTGGCGCCGGCGGCGGTCGCATTGCATCATCAGCATCCACAGGATTCACTGGACAAACGCTTTGGTGGTGAAATCTAAATATTCTGGAGGCAACGGAACCTCAAGGGAAGATGGGAGAATGTCTTTGGGAATTGGTTTCGGACCTCCGAACTTGTCAAACTTAACAGCTTCAGATATTGGCAAGCATTGCCATCAGTCATTACAATCGAGCAGGGTGTTTTAAAAGCATCGTGCACACGCTGAGGGTCTATCAAAGAAGAAGTTGTTCAATGACATGTGAATGAACTTAAAGCATGCCTCAAACGCGCGGACCATGAGCAGTGGCACTGGAACTGCCGCTCTGGAAACGATCGAGGATCATTTGAGCCTTGAATTGACTTTGAATCCATAGCACAAGGTCATGGCTCCAAGCAGGGCTCAAAATTTCACGGCGAGAATCAGTGACTGAATGGAAGTAGGGAAAAACTTGCGCAGCTGCTGAGGCTGCTACTGTCCAATGCCTCACCCTAGCCTGACGACACCTAATTTTCACACAGCGATCACATTCCAAGTCCTCCTTTCCAAGCTGCGCGCAATCATAATTGCAAGAGCGGCAACTTTGCCACTATGCGCTGAGCCAAATGACAAGGGTACATCAATTTTGAAAACGTGGCCCGAACAATTCAGCCAAGGTCTGTTCAATTCACGCTGGCTTGCTCATCAATCCCCACTGTCAGCGTCAAGTTTGCCTTGCTCCCATGCTCTTGTCCATGAATTTGCCCTCCTCAGAACTGTCCCTAAGACGCACAAGAGTCAACTTACTTGAATTACATCTTCTGTCATGACCAGCTAGCAGAAAAGCAAAGCAAGCAGCAGATCAATAAAAGAGCCCGCCATCCACTTGCACTGGGTTTAGGCCACTTGGAAGCTCCCAAGATGATGCGCTAAGCTAGCGAACCCTGACTCAGTCTGAAATGGGTGTCACTTTTTGTCAACCATTGACCAGCATCGTTATATTCTAAAACAATCATCACTCGCCCGGCCCAGCGTCATCACTTGAAAGCTGGCGCAAGGTTCGCACCTTGCTGGGCAAGAAGGCCCGGCAGGATTGTCCCAGCTCAGGCTTGTAAGAGTAAGATTTTTACTTGGCTCAAGACATTCAGAAATTCATTGTTCAAGCAAAAACAAACAATGATCAGTGAGCCAGCGCCAAAGCGCTGACTGGCATCACTGGACAGCGCAGCAAGTCACCTGTCTCTACACAAGCCATGTGAGCAGGGTGTCGCAACGTGACACCAAGCCAACGCGCGCGCATGAAGCCAAACACTTGAAATCGTATTTTCTTAAGTGACCGCCTTGCCGCTGTCCCGTCGCCTAACATTGAAACTGATTGAACACAGCAGCCTGTCATGGTCCTGCCAGTGGCCACTGGTGACAAATGATTCAATAAGGCCTGCAGCAAACTCACTTGGTCCTGGCAACACTAATTAATTGGCCTGTGTGGCAGGGGTGCAATGATGGCAAGATTGCTCCAAAAGGGTGGAGGCCCTGATAAAGAACTCTTGCCTCCACTAGCACCACTAGCCACCTCTGAGCAAAAGCGATCTAAGGTACCACATCAAAACCTATACCAAACAAAACGTACCACTCAAAAACGTACCGCGCAAAAACATACGACGCAAAAACGTACCACACAAAAACGCACCGTTAAAAAACTACCAAATAAAAACATACCACACAAAAACTGCCTAACAAAAACGTACCGCAAAAAACGTACCACGCAAAAACGGACCGCGCAAAAACGCGCCACACAAGGGCGTATCAAACGAAAACGTACCACACAAAAGCGTACCAAACAATATCGTACCAAAAACACCAAAAAAGAAAACGCCGAATAAAAAGGTACCGAGACAAAAACATATGCAACAGAAACGTACAAGCGCAACAGCGCACCAGTGCAACAACGTACGGCAAGGTGCTACAAGGTAGTTATTGGAAAGGGTTACAAGGTATTGGAATGTATTGCAAACTATTACAAGGCACTACCAAGCACACAACGTACTACAAGGTACTGCAGCGTACTGCAAAGCATGACAGCATACTTCAGGGTGAACAGCGTATTTTACGGCGTTAAAAGGTATTACAGAGTACTACAATCTTTTGTTTTTGTCCTACAAGGTAGTAGAAAGTGTTGCAGCCTATTACCATGAATTACCAAGTACTACAGCGTACTACAAGGTACTACGAGGTATCACAACCTATTACAGTGTATTACAATGTACTAATTAGAAGGTATTACCTTGTAGCGCAAAGTATTTCAGCGCATTACACTTTATTACATTGATACAGTATTACAAGATACTGCAACGCTGCTCCAATATCAGCGCGCGCAGTGCAGCCATTGCGAGCAAAAAACAGAGCAAGTCCAGATGCGCCAAATACCGAATCTGTCACACAAAGTCACGGTCCAAGACTTGTCCAGCATCACCTTGCGCAGCCCTGCCATTGCGGAAAGCGATCCCAAAGCAGGTCAAGATGCGCCGAATACAACACGCCAGGCAAAGTCATGTTCCAACATTTCAGCAACATCACTTTGCGCAGCCTTGCCTTTGCAAAAAGCGATCGCAGAGCAGCTTGAGATGCTCGAAATACCACGCCCGCCGCACAAAAGCAAGCTCCACAGCAACATCACCTGGCGCAGCGCAGCCATTGCAAAGAGCGATCCCAAAGCTCTTCCAGATGCACCGACTACCACACGTGCCAGACAAAGTCACATTCCAACACTTCAGCAACACTATACCCTGCGCAGCCCTGCCATTGTGGAAAGCGATCCCAAAGCATATCCGGATGCGCCAAATACCAAATCCTGTCTGTCACGCAAAGTCAGGGTCCAAGACTTGTCCAGCATCACCTTGCGCAGCCCGGCCATTGCTGAAAGCGATCCCAAAGCAGGTCAAGATGCACCAAGTACAGCGCACGCCAGACAAAGTCATGTTCCAACATTTCAGCAACATCACTTTGCGCAGCCTTGCCTTTGCAAAAAGCGATCGCAGAGCAGCTTTAGATGCTCGAAATACCACGCCCGCCGCACAAAAGCAAGCTCCACAGCAACATCACCTGGCGCAGCGCAGCCATTGCGAAGAGCGATCCCATGCTCAAAACGCCATTCCTGTCACACAAGGTCGCGAGCCAACGCTTCCCCAACATCGCCTGTCGCAGCCCTACCACTGCGAAACGCAATCCCAGAGCAGGTCCAGACGCACCAAATTATTGGATGTGGAACAGGTTTTTATTGTGAGGCACTGGAGGTGGAATCGATTTTTGATTTGATGGGCTTGATATGGAGTTGATTGTTGGTGTTGGGCATTTGATGTGGAATTGACTTTTGATGTGATGGGTTTGATATGGGACTGATTTTTGATGTGTTGAACATGATGTGGAATGATTTTTTTATGTGATGGGTTTGATATGGGATTGACCTCTGATGCGGTGAACTGGATGTTGAACTGGTTGGGGATGTGATGTCTTTGATATGGAACAGATTTTTGGTGTGATGTTTTGTGATGTGGTGAGCTTGATGTGGAATGGTTTTGGATGTGATTTTTTGCAATGGAACTGTTTTGTTGATGCGATGGAAATGATATGGAAAAGGTTGTTGCTGTCGTTCCTTCCATGTGGAGTTGGTTTTTGGGGTCATGCTTTTGATACGCTCTTGTTTTTTGATGTGATGTATTTGATATCGAATAACTTTTGGAATGTGATACATTTGAGATGGAACTGGTTTCGGTTTGATGCATTTGGTTTGGGTGAATTGTTGTCCGTCTTGAGGAATTTGATTTGATATGGGTTTTGCGGTGATGCATTTCGAATGAAATTGGGGTTTTATGTGACGCATTCCCGAATTGGTTTGTGATATGATGTGTTTGAGATGGAATGGATGTTTGTTTTTTATGTTTTAGATATTGAGTTGATTTTTGGTGTGAGTCATTTGATGCGAAATAATTTTTGATGTGATGGGTTTGGTACGGAGTTGATTTTTGGAATTGATTTCTGATGTGATGGGTTTGATATGGGATTGGTTTTTGATGTGATGAACTTGGATGCGAATTGGGTTTAAATGTGACCTATTCATTACTTGTGCCATCGGTGCTACGGTGAATGCCTGATCAGCCTGCAGAAATGTGGCCATTTTGGGTCAAGCTCACACCACCGACAGTTCTCCCCGAAGTTTTCAAATTTGATGTGGTGTCTTTGATATTGAGCCAATTTTTGGTTCCTTGTATTCAATATGGACTTTTTTTTTTTGATGTGATGCATGTGATATGGCGCCGGGTTTTGATGTGATGTTTTTTGGTGCGGAATTGATTTTGGGCTTAATGTTTCTGATGCGGGATGGATTTTACACATGATGCGTTTGAGATGGAACTGGTTTTAGCTGTGATGCATTTGATGTGGAATTGGTTGTTCATTTCGTGTATTTGATGTGGAATGGGTTCTTAATGTGATGCATTCGAGATGGAGTTGGTTTTGCGATGTGATGAGTTTGATATGGGGTTGACGTGTGGCGGTTTTGATGTGATGGGTTTGATGTGGGATTGGTTTTGATGTGGTGCACTTGATGTGCAATTGGTTTTAGATGTGATTTCATCGATATGGAATTGATATTTGATGTGGTGTCTTTGGTATTGAACCGATTTCGGCCTCCTGCATTTGATACGGCATGGTTTTTGATGTGATGCGTCATTTGGAACGGGTTGTTGATGCGATGTCTTTTGGTGTGGAATCGGGTTTGGGTTTCGTGTTTTGGTGTGGAATGGATTTTTTGATGTGACGCATCTCAGATGGAATTGGCTTTTTGATGTCATGCATTTGATGTGGAATTGATCTTTGGTGTCATGTCTTTGACGAGGAATGGATGTTTGTTGTGATGCATTCGGGATGGAACTGGTCTTCGATGTGATGCGTCTGATATGGAATTGTTTTTTAGTGTGATGCATTGTGTGGTGTTTTTTTGATGTGACGGGTTTAACATGGGACTGCCCTTGAATGCGATGTATTTCATGTGGAATGGTTTTTTTGTTGTGATGTAGTACATTTGGAAGTGAAATCTGACGTCATGTGTTTGATGTGGAACCATTTTTTAGTGTCACGCATTTGATATGTAGTTGAAATTTGGTTTGATGTATGTGACATGAAATTGATTTTGATCTGGTGCATTTGATGTGCAACTGAATTTTGATGTGATGTATTCGATATTGGATGGATTTTTGATTTGATGCATTTAGCATGGAATTGCTTTTTGGTGTGATGCAATTGTGGAATTGGTTTTTGATCTGATGCATTTGATGTGGAATGGTTTTGGATGTGATGCATTTGAGATGGTGTTGAATTTTGATGTTATGTATTTCAAATCTTTGTAATAACGAAATTTTGCACTTTGTAACTAAATTTCCTTTGTTGAAGATCTTCACAAAAAACATGACGCATACACAGGGGCGCTGAAAATCACGGTCCTCCACAAGTTCCCCCCCTTTTCGTTGTTGTTGGATTGCGTTGCGGTTTTTTGTTTTTGCTAGGGTATACGTCCAAGGAGCGGATAGTGAGAGGTATGCAGGCGGTTGTTTCGGGCAGCATGGTCAAGGTTATGGGTCGAACTCTTTTTTGGTACAGTATGGAGCAATGTGTAGCGGCAGTGCGTCGCAAAAAACATGCACCTTGAAAGCTGGCCGCTCCGAGGCAGTCCGAGGCCGTTTTTGCAAATCCAAAATTACCTAGCCGTTTTCCGGAAAACAGCCAGGTAATTTGTGAAAACATCGTCATGGCATTACGTGCCCAATTTGTGAACGAATAAAGGCAGGGTAATTTAAATACAAATTTCCAAAAAATTACCTAGCCGTTTTCCGGAAAACAGCCAGGTAATGTTGAAGTTTTTTTTTTGAAAATTACCTTTGAAAATTACCTTTTTCACATGTCGAACCCAGCATGTTCATACGCGGGTCTTGCTCACAATCGGGCCATGGCAGTCCCAGTGGCACATCCCTTTAAAAAAACCTGCGCAAATCAAAATTGCCAAAATTTAGCATTGCCAACAGGGCATCCCTTCGACAAATTGTTTTGTGACTCTCGGTTGCTGGTTGCTGATGTTTTTGTACGGTTTCAAAATTAAGTTCCTTTATATGAAATCATTAATTGTTGAAACCATTCCACTCAAATTTGATGATGATGATTTGCTATTGCCAACAAAAAATGCATATAGCAATCGATCAACCAGATCGAAAAGCAAACTCTCACCAAATTTGTATTCACATGGCGCTTTAGTGGCCGGTTGTAAGTATTGCGCAGATTGTTCTTGCGCAATCAGACTCTGGGAAAAAACATTCAATTTCATGGCCAGGCCAATGCCATTGACCAACCCACTGGTAAATCAGGCATTTTTGCGAGTTGATTTCCAAGTGCAACACGGTGTTTTTGTAGTGAAGTTCCCTGTCAGTTGAAAAACTTTTGGTATTTCTCACCAACCATGTGATTAGGGGTTTCACCGTCAAAGCGCGTTCTTGCAGTTCTTGGTAAATTTCCCTCCTTTTCGCCAACCCTTATCCAAATGGACAAGCCACCGTCGAACAGCCAAAGCAAGTCAGGCTTGAAGGGTGCTCGACGATTGATCGCGCAGCAAGAACTTCGCCCTAACCCGTTTTTGCCATTGCAGTTTTGTCCCTGTTTGTACTGCTGTCCCAGATCTTTGCACGAGCCGCCCCACAGTTGATTGCGCAATGGGCATTGGTCAACGTAGCAACTCCCAGCTTAACAATTCCATAGGTATCAGATCCTAATAGGAAATCCTGACGGTGTCGAAGTTGAGCATGGCATGGCAATGTCGCACCACCTTCCTTTGCACATCCAGTGACACGCGGGGCCAAAGCCTTGCCAAAGTTTCTGGTCTCAGGCTTTTAATTCTCTGTGTTTCCTGCTGGGCCCTTTCGACAAATGGTTGCCTCTTCATTATGCTCATGCTGCTACACCGGCATGACATGTGACTGATCTTTGGCGATTTTTTCCAACCCCACAGCAGGACATTTTCCAGAACCTTTGAGAAACTACAACTCAACGAAGGTAGCATCCCACTTTCAGACAAGCAACGCATAATAGGAACAACAAGGCCTTTGAAGCCCAAGCTATTCTTTTCTGACTCGGTCCACGGCTGTAGAGCTCCTGCTGCAATAGGGTTGTTCAAAGTCTGACTCCTTCGACGTGCCCGGGGCCCACACAGATTGAAGATCTAAATTAGATTGGCCTTGCATCCTGGCAGGTGGGTGTGACATGTCGTCTCCTACCCTTGCAACATATTCTTAAGGCTTTGGGGCATTAAATATTCAAACACACACTGGTGCACACACACACACAGACATAGACAGACACAGACACACACACACAGACATAGACACAGACACACGCAGACTCTACAATCTTGCCCTGCAGCGAAAAGACCGCGATGGTCAAAATCCGCATGCGGCATGTGACCACCGCACCAACAATAAAGGACAACGACAACGCACAACAGCAACCATGACAATAGCCATAAAACATTTTAAAAAACATGGCAGAACCACCGCCAACAACAACAACGGCAACAACAAGAACAACAAGAACAACAACAATAACAACAACAACCATGCAGAAGGCGACAATCACAATGACAACAACAAAAACTGCAACCGAATCCAACAAAAAGAGGGTGGGACTCTGGTGCAGGCCTGTGATTTTCAGTGCCCATTAATATGCCTCATGGCTTTTTAGGGGCCTATTTTTTCCGTATATTAAACTAATAGATACATTGTGTCTCCTAGAGATAACTGATCCGTGGAACAAACCTGCATGAGGTGTTCGTTGAACATAGATTTCTATGTAGCCCTGTATGGGGGCCCTGCTTTCAACATTCAATGGTTTTGCTTCATCTACTTACATGTTTTTTTCAGGCTAGGGAACCAGGGAACCTTGGGCTATTTTTTGGAATGCAATAGCTATCCTTTTTTACAGTGTGCGTGTATACATTTATTTATGTATATATGAGAATAGATGAATATCATTGCTTTATTCCGTTTTGTTTTTGATTTAGGCTCCCCCACATAGTATGAAATATTCATGATTTTGTTTGATTTTGGCTTCAACTGAATGCCTTACTTTCCCATGTTTTGCCGAAGTTCTCCCCCAAGGTTTCCATACAGAACCCATGCTATATCTTTGTCCTCCCCGCGTGATGCTTATGGATGCTTATGGCTGTTCCATGCTTTTCCCATACTCTCCCCATAGGATTCCCATCGTTTACCTAGCCCTTTCCTCTCAGCATTAGGTCTTCTATCTTCTTCTCTTGCCACTTTCGCCATCCTCCCAACATTTGCCTTTGTTTTTGCCACACTAGTCTTCTGACTTGCCCGAGTACCTGAGGGAGTTGCTATGGTTTCCTTTGCTAGTCTTACGTTATCCGCTGTACGATTTCTATTTGATTACATGCGATTTCTGAAAAAGAATCACAAGATTTGAATAGGAGCCCCAAAAGAATCCTATGTTTTTTCCCTTCAACTTTGCTCACCGCTCCCATACTCTTACGGTGGTTTCTTTCTGCGAAGACCGCCTCTACGCGTATCATTGCTGTAATCTCTTGGTCTGCTTTCTTTTTTCGACAGTCAACATGCTATTCCTTTACTATCTGCCTAAGATTTCATCAACCGTCTAGTTTTCTGCTTTCATGGGTTTCATTTGATTCCATTGCCGGATTTGCCTGCATTTTAAACGTGCCATGTCTGTACACTGGATTCCCCCTGGCTTGTTTTATGTTCTTGTCATTTTGTCATGCTGATCTACCCAGAACTTTGGCTACGTGCTTCTATGCCTATGCCATCGGGATTTTCTCCGCCACAGAATTTTCATATCAAGCCATGCTACCAGCGTATAATTCTGAAAGTTTTTCTATTTCTCCCAATGCTATATTCATTCTTTCCCCATATGGCGCCAACCTTTGCCCATATCATTTCTATGCCCCTAGTAGATCTTCAACTTCATTCGTTTCTCATGCTATTTCCATGCTGCTCAACTAAGATTTCTGCAATTTTTTCACGCTGCTCACTTGATTCCACCGAGGAGTTTTCAGAGTTTTAACTTGCTACATCCCTACCCTCGCCAACAGATTTTGGTGGATTGCCCATGGTTAATTCGATTTTTTACTTCAGCATGTCCCGGTGGTCTACAGAAAAGACTTGGCGATCCTTTCCTTTGCCTGCGTTATTATGATGTTTTCCCATTAGCTTGTCTAAATTTACGCTGCGCATATGTCGGTTCCAACTGATCTCCATTTCTCCCCATGCTATTCCTATAATCTTATGGTAGGAAAAGCAAAAACCGGCCCAATGACAAGCATCACCATCATCAAAACACAGCACTATTTACAGCAAAGCATGCATAATTCAATTGTTTTTGGAAAAATGATGTTTTTTGCCCTGTTTTCCTTCAAATTGCCTTCAAATTTCCTTCAAATTAGCCTGGGTTAATTTGAAGGAAATTTGAAGGCAATTTGAAGGAAAACAGGGCAAAAAACATCATCTTTAAAAAACAATGTAGCCGCGCATGAACAGAATGTAAATAGTAAAATGGAATAGTGATTGGCAGGTTGTTGTATGAAGCCTAGCGCCTCTGTCAGCAAGGCCCATGTGTCCAAGTACAGATCAGCGTTTGTCGATAGAGATGGGGTATTTTTCCCTTTCACGGCAGCGCTCCAGAACTCGCGCGTCTTCACCCCTTTTGGCAAAGCAAGCTAGGGAGGCCCCACTGTGACCCGACTAGCAGCCAGAGTTATCTTGGTAATTGTAAACTGGCTCCTGTCAAGTGCCCAAGGGTCTAAAAAGAACATCCGGCTGGGCACTGCCACTGCCTCCATTTTCTGAATTTTTCATGTGGTCCTTGAAATTGGCTTCGTCCATCTCCACGTTGAAGACATTGAAGGTTCTGTTGCTGAGGCAAGCCTTGTCAGCTTGACAAGGGTTGGGAAAGCTGGCGCTGCTTCGGGTCTGACACGCTGGCTCCAAAAGGCCGTTCGCCGTTCTGCAGATGTTCTGCAAAGCAGCCTCATTGCATTTGCTTCAGCAACTTGGTGACGCCACTCTTGGCTATCATTTGCGTCTCCTGAAAATAGAGCATCAATGTTCGCAGTCAATCGGCGCAGCTGGGACTGGCGCTGCAATCTGAAGCCGCGCCATAGACAATGGCATTGCTTGGATGTTGCAAGAAGCTGTGCCACTCGGTATCGCTCAGCGCTCCAAATGCCCAAAAAGCAGCCATCAAATGGCTGTCGGCTTCACACTATGAATTTGACAGCAACGAGCAAAGCCATGTGGAACCTGTGAACAGAAACGTTGACAACTCTGGCCAAGGATTGCTTTCAAAGCCTGGGCTCAAACCCCAACATCAAGACCTCAGGATCTGTCATGGCGGCTGGCCGGACAAGAGGGCCGTTGATGCGCATTTAAGTTCTATCAATCATTCAAATGTTCAGCTGCTAGCTGCTAGTCCAATGTGAATGTTGCAATTGGGTGTCGAATTTGAGGTCATCATCAAACCAATCACCCAGGTTAGGTTGATAAACATTGACGCGCAAGATCGTGGCAGCCAGCCCTGGTACCCAGCTGCAACCGGAGAGTTCCAAGCCTGACAGCTCTCAACAAGCAAATTACGCATTGCAGCCATCAGCCGCTTCAGTCAACACACCGCATGTCAAAATTTTAAAGATCATTGGCAGAGGCAGAAACAGCTTTGCTGACCCGTGACTTTGTCAATGACTTCACGCTGGCTTCACGCGAGGTTGCTGTCCAAGTGGGACAGCTTCTGGGCGCTGGAAGTTTCTAGGCCAACCATGCCGTGGACCAGGTCTGTGCGACTTTTAATCATTCCTCTGACGAACATAGCCCTGAATGGCCAAGCCCTTGATGGGATCATTTCACCAATAGCGAAATTTAATTTGAACCAGTGGCGCGGGCAATGCTTAAGCATGCCGTCGGTGCGGCGCAATCCCAAGTGCTAGTCAGGAAGTTTACAATGGGTTCAATTCAAATATGTGCTCCTTTGTTTGCTCTTTCTCTTCCCCCCAATCGTCGGACAGGATCACTTCCATTAGGCCTCATGATGAGCATCCACTGCAGCGTCCAAATCTTTGCGCTGAGTATATGCTTGACGCTTGCCAGGAAACCCATACCTCCTACCTCCTCCACACCAGCCTTGCGCTGTTGTAATGGTGTTGTTGGTTGAGCCTGAGCCTCCTTCATGCTCTTGAGTGTGCGGTATCATGCCGTGGGGTATTTGGATCAAGTTTCATCAACGCACTGTTAATCACAGACGTTCACAGGCGCAAGGCTGTGAGCACTGGTGAGCTCCTGCAATTGTTTTGGCCCAGCGGGTCCCAATTTCCAGGCCGTCAAATTAAAGTAAATTCGCAAAAGTGAGAGCGAACGTTGGCAAACTGCTGGCCAGCCACCAATTCTGCTTTTGAGGGTGCAACAATGCGAAAAATCAAAAAGCCGCCGCGCGCAGCCATTTGCAGCCATCAGGCCGCAAGTGGCCGCTTTGAGTGTGTGGCCGCAAGCGGCTGCTCCGCGCCAACGG
>VSDK01021876.1:84791-97444 GCA_009767595.1 Symbiodinium kawagutii
CCCACCAAAAAAGCCACAAAATCTCGTCTACGGCTTGGCCAGCATCATTCGCATTGGTGGGCATGTCTGCGCCGGGATTGTATTGGTGCGACGCAAGGGACTTGAGCGCTCACTAGCAACTATTCAAAAAATGTTGACGCCGGACCGGGTCACATCACAAAATGAGGCTGCAAAGGACCGCGTGCAGGGTCTCTGGCCTGCAAGCCCTTTGAAAACGAAGCTTGGTCCAGGTTGGATTTGGGCGTCTGTTTCTTAAATGATGTTCACTATGCGCCAGGCAGCAATTCACTGAGATGTTCGCAAGCCAGGGTCATTGCTGCGAAGACAATCATTTTGAAAGGTTTTTTCAGTAATATGCTCGGAGAAAAACGAAGCTGGCTCGGAAGCAGTCTTGGGCTCTTTTACCCGCTCTGCGTTGCCCTTGTGGCTGATCGCTTTTATACTGGCCCTTGTCGCCGCGAATTGCGCCGTCAAATTTCTCAGTTGTTGACAAAGGTTGCGCGCCCAATGTTGTTGGATTTCAAAACGTGTGTAATTTTTGTTGCGCACGCAGTGTGCCGATCCATGTCCTAGGCCAAGAACAAGCAAGCCTGTCGAAGCTCAGCAAGATTCACACGCCAGCCAGCCAAGCTGCTTCTGTGATTCAACCCAAATGCGCTCCAAAAGGTTTTTGACAAATGTACAGTATACACTTCCTTCATCGGGGTCCAATGCCAAAAAGCATTGCCAGAGTTTTCCACCAACAGACGAGCAAGTCTGCTTGCAATTTTGCAGAGGTCAGCAATGCCATTTGTCCAACAGCAAGCTGACAGAGGCTAGCAAATAGCCCGCCGCCTGGTTAAGGCAGAAGAAGGTAACCATGGCATGTCCACTGGCATGCGCGTTAGCAAACGACCATGATGGAAGCGCGTGCATCACGGCAGCAACTCACTGGCCAAGTTCTGCGGCGCTGGTCAAAAGAAAAGCCATTGAGCTGTCTCATTAGCTGAAAAGAATGAGGGATGATCGTGCGGGGCTTATATATGTCCAAGGGTCGCCAGTCTCCTGCCTGCATTCTTCAATGCAGTGAAATATTCAGGCGAGAGAGAATCTCACGCTCTCGAATCATTGTTTGGTTGATGTCCGCACTTGCTTCAAAGTGCAGGATCAAGTCCCCTGTGTCAAAACTTCTAAGGGAGTTCAAGGGTAACCTGGAGACACGGCGTCAAGAATTTCATAGAGATGGCAAGGCGATTGCGTTTCACAAAGCGAATTCACAACGCGCAGAGTACAAGTTTTCAAGCTAAATGCAAACCAAAGCTCTGTTTCAATTGCTTGTCGAAGTCCAAGGGGTGGATCATCAAATTGCTGCATCGTTGACTCGATTGGCCGTGCGTTCCCCCCTTTTCCATTGAAGCCGTTGGGCGCGGACCGCAGTGACCTTGTCGCTTGAGATAACATCCGAGTCAAAATCCGGCTGTGAAAAAAATGCAGCTGTCGCTACATTTGGAAAAGTAGAGCAGCTTGTCCGGCGTTTCGGGAACGAGCGTTGAAGGCTAAGAAGCTGCGCGGCATACAGTCGCAGCGCTGGAAGTGGGAAACGGGGATTGTGCTGCCTATTTTTCAAAGCAAATCGAAGTGCGACAAACAGCAAAGTATGTGTCAGTCTGCCCGTCTGTGCTTGGACTGTTCCTGGCTTGGCTTCCATAGTTCCATTGTGCAAGCGGCTGAAGGGAGCTAGTCCATAAATTGGCCCCAAGAGAATTTCCAATCAAATTCATTGGGCGCCATTTTATTTCAGTGTCAGTGGTTCGGGCCCATCTCGACCATCTTGTTTGATTGTCACAAGATGTTCTCGCCTACATCCTGCTCAGCGCGGATGTGCAATGCATGGCTTTGGCAGTCATTCGCACATTGTCAAGAAATTTGACACGACAGCGAAATTATTCAAGTTAATGAAGTGCTTATTTTCTTGAATCTTCCATTTGCTCCCGGGCAGGCGCATCAAAGCTTCAAGTAGCAAAGCGCGCCTCGATGTTTCGAGAAAAACCTTATTGGATTGTGAAAGACAGAGGTTTGGAAACATGACTTCCTGTGTGCATTGCCATCCTGTTGGCCAACCGGTCTGGGTTGCCCCCCTCGCATTTTCACATTCATCATGTCCTATGATTATAGCGCCAAGCGCCGCTGCCCCACTGAAGTTCGGGCGGCCAGACTGAGGCAAAGCTAGCGATGACAACGGTCCGGCGTGGTTGGTTCGCTTCAAAGATTGCGATTCAATGAATAAATTTCAATGAGGTGGCCAGTGTGAGTGAGCAGCGTATTTTGACGAGCGAACCATGATGGCAAATAAAAAGCGAATGCTGCCGATGCAAGACATAATGAAGTTATATAAAAGATGGCGATGACGAAATCTTGGTTTCTGCGATGCTGATAATTTTGTGGTCGGAGGCAATCGCACCGTCGTGGGCATGGCTCAGGATGATGACGCAGCAGTTGTTGGCGGCGCAAATGATTCATTCTTTGGGTGTTAATTCACAACCCACTGCCATGCTGGCTCTCAGCAGGTGCTGGCAGTGGATGATTATGCTATTTTGTGGTCCTTGCAAGTTTGATTCCCAATGGTCCCTTCGCCCATCAGCTCAAATGGAAATGGTGAGAAATTCAGTTTCACCGTGGAGTAAGGAAGGATTGAGCTTGGAGAACCCAAATTTTCAGAATGCAAAAAAGATTTTTCGTGGGGACCGAAAGGTCCAGCCAGTAAGGTTTTGGTGCGTTTTGCTCTGGTACGTTTTGCTGTCTGGTACGTTTTGACTTGGTACGTTTTGCTGTGGTACGTTTGGTCTTGGTACGTTTTGTCTTGGTAGGTTTTGCTCTGGTACGTTTTGCGCTGGTACGTTAAGTTGTGGTGCGTTTTGCGCCGGTACGCTTCATCATCGCAACCTTCCCATCAGTTTCTCCTACTTCATTATCATCACCATCATCTTCACCATCATTTTCGCTGCATCTGTAAATCGATCCGTTATTATTTTTGCTTCGTATACTTGAGGCTGCTATAACATCGCTTTTTTCGCTCTCGGGCCAACCGTCGTCTAGTTTCCTTTGCTTATTCTATCCTATTCTTTGCCTTTGCTTGCTTTACTTGAGTTTTTGTCTTTCTTTGACTTTGCTGCCTTTACTTTTGTTATCCTATGTTTTATTTGCTTCTTCGACTTCTTCTATCCTATTCTTTACCTCTTTTTCCTTTACTTGTTCTTGTTCTTCGCCACTCTTTACCTTTGCCTCGTTTGCTTTTTCGTTGTTTTTGTTTCAGTTTTTTTGCCTCGTGTGGCTCCCTTGGCTGCTCGGTTGTCAGGTTAGAACACTCCAGGCAACAGCGACTCCATCGATAATGCATCGGGAGGCCTCAAGCTGGTGCCTAGTCACCATGACATGTGGTCCTTGGCATGGGACATCAACCGCTTAAAAGCATTGTGGTATGTACCTCTAATCGAGGATAGATAACTCCTGAAGAAAGGAGCATAGCTCCAGAGAACATTGACTTGTTAAGATTTTTTGGACGAGCATTCAGAAGTTGCAACTCCAACCCTCAACACCGTCGCAGAATGTTCAACGTTTCCAGGTTGCTCCACATGTCCGCGACCAGGTTCGTATCGTCGCCCCTGTGGTTCAGCATCAGCCAGTGCGGACGATGGTCACTCCTGTGGGGCCCCAAACATGTTTTTCTTGGTGAGTTTCTCAGTGACAACAACACTGAGATTGATTTCGATAGATGCGGATGAGTTTAATTCAAATGGATTTTGCAGATTTCAAATGGATTTTGCAGATGAGTTTCGACTTCGAAGTGTCAGGTCACAACTCCTCAGACCGTGTACCGGGAGGTGCCACGTCGTGACTTCTGTCAGTTCCAATCTTCGCTTCGCGTCGCAAGGTGGCCCGTCCCAGACCATCGGCGCCATTTGCCGCGCCGGCTGTGCCCGCTGTTGTGGCGCTGTGCTCGGCTGTGCGTGGTGAAGGCGATGCAGTTCGTAAGGTGCACGTGTTGCCAAGGCTTCGCCCATGGTGCAGCATCGCGTCGTCAGGCGCCAGCACAACCCACAGCTTGGCTTCGAGGGGACAGTCACAGCAGCGCAGCGTATTCTTAGTCGTGGCAATAGTGTAATTGTTGTGGATGTAGCGTATAGATTTAAATTATGGCAATAGATTATGGATTTATTGTATGGATTTGTATTCTTAGTATTCTGTGTTTTTTGGTGCTCTTGACTACTCTTGGTGCGCCAAGCTTGAGAAAGAAAATTTGTTTGATTCTTGTTGAAATGTCTTGTTTTGATTTGCTTGTTTTGTTTTTGCTTGACAAGCGCTGTCAGGCCCAGTGGCTATCCTGCGCAACTGTCTTCATCGTCTCGACCTGAATCTCTGGATGGCATCAGTGTTCATGGCGGTTCGGCTGTGAGGGACGAAGTTTGATGTATGGCTAAGGTATCCATCCCATACGCCACACTACGGAGGCATCGACGGATCACAGCTCTGCGGTTGTTTCTGTAGCACTCCTTATGTCAAGACGTGTGAAATGATGGAGGCTTCGAGGCTTCTCCCTCGATTTGTCGCTCTGTGAATGAAGATAGTGTCAGTTCTGGTAACAGAAAACAGGGTTGCAATTACAATCAGTTTAAAGAAACGCGATGATTTTAAAGGGCAGACATGTTTATCACAAGATAGCCGCCGTTGGATGTGTTGAACAGAACCCTGTTTCAGGTGGCATACCTGTGCACCAACCTGACCGGGTTGGTAGCTCAACTTGCGCGCCTCCCTTTTTGTAAGGAGGTGAAAGAAATGAAAGAAATGAAATGATTGGAAGGAATTGAAATTGTAATGAAACTGGATGAATCCTTAAATCGGCCTCCTTTTTGTTCAATGTTGTCTTGAATTGACATGTTGTTGTTTTGCATGTTGAGCGACGGTTTCTGCAGTTGTAACATTGGGCCTAGCTTTGGCTGAGGCGCTCACCCAAGTTCCGGCACAGGCAGGGAAAACATCGAGTTTTTTCGAACATCGAACTTGTGAAGTAAAGTTTGGATCACACTTCTTCAGCTACATCTTTATGCAAACAGAACGGGTCAAGGCTCTTTTTGTTTCTTGGATCTGTCTAAATTTTCCAGGTGCCGGCCCAGGTTGGAGGAGCCACTTCAAGTTTTTTGGGCGCCGATTTGCACCCCCCCATGTGGTGTCCATGAAGTTGTTGGTGACAAAAATGATGTCACATTGTGTTGTGTGTTTAGTTCTTTGTTTATGTTGCTGTTTGGTGTTTGATGTAGTGTGATGTAGTTTGATGATGTTTGTTCTAGCTGTTGTTCTAGCTGTCCTTGTGGTTGGTCCGTTGTGTTATGCTTTTGAATCTGTGAGCCTGGGCCGTGTCACCAGGACAAGCAGTGTGGGTGAGCCAAAGGCAACTTTGCGTCGTGCATTGCAGAAAGCTGCATAGCTCAAGTACGGTATGTCAGGCCTCCACACGCGGAAGGCGAGTTGCACAAGTTACCACAATCAAGTTACAACGATGCCTCGATGCCTCGATTCTGCACTTCTTTGCACTTCTTTGTTGTGCTGCCTGTTGGTAGTAGTTACTGTAGTGCTGTGTTGTGCTGCCTTCGAGGACAAGGGCCTGGTGACCGGATACGCGGCGCTGCTCTTTCCTCAGCCGGGGCAGTCCACCTGGGTGCAGCGGACGGTGCACTGAGGTGGACTTCCTTCCACACACTCCGCCCAATGCCCGGGAGCCTTGGGAGCGACAGAAGCGTGCAGCGCACACGTTTGATCTAAACCATTGCAAGTTCTAATTTTAAAGAATTGCTAACTTTGAAGATTAAAAAGATTCTGACTTCAAATCATTGCAAAGTTCTATCAGAAGGCATTGTTTTGCTTTGTGAGGCACTCCTGGATTGGCTAAAATACTTGGTCTCAGGGCAGATGGAGCCTGCCTACATTGCATGTTTCAAATTTGAAGAGAAATTTCAGGGACATCGTGTCCCCCAGGTCCTGAAAAGGATAGAGCATCGCAGGCGTCGTGTTTGTCTTTACCGTGCCAGGGCGAACCAACACCTGATGGAGGAAAATATTGGGACAAGCGGCGCGCAGGGACACCCAGACTCCTTCGCGCAGCCAACTTTGAAAGCAAACGCAAGGAAGGACAAACAATGATGAGAGCTTGGAGATTTTGTGGCTTTTTCTTTCCTTCCCATTTTCCTTCCTACAATGATGTAGCTTTTTCCTCCCCATTTTCCAAGTCTCAGGTTCAAACATCTTTGAGAAGATTGCTGGAGTCTTTGGAGGTGAAACCACGGCTACGGCCACCCGTGGCCACCCATCAACATCTTCCCATGTTCCGATGCCAGGAATGGGTGGAGACCCGGAGGGTACCAGACAAGGAGGCCCTCAGACTGGAGACTTCATTTCCATTTCTTGATTTTTTCAATTTTTATGTATTTATTTCTTTATTCATTTTATTAGGTATTCGTTCATGTGTTTACTTTTTTGTGTTTTGACATGTTTATTTATAGGTTTGTTCATTGATTTCTTCCATTTCATTCCCTTTCTTCGTTTCCCTCCTTTTCTTCTCTGAATGCTTAGAATTGTTTTTCTGCGCAACGAATGCATTGGTGCAAGGGAGGCCATGACGCTGTCGTTCAACTGTGGTTTCCGGGAGGATGGTGGCTTCGAGTGCATGACTTTGGCCAAGGAGGTACACAGAGAACTGCGTTGTTAAAGGAGATGCAAGAGGCTTTAAACATATTACGTTCTTTCTTTGCAGGAGGTGTTAAACATGTCATGTTACGTTGGAGGTGATGCATGGCATTCTCCAAGCCTTACCCAATCGCAGAAGGTGAGGCTCTGAGGTCCAACAAAAACGTTGGAAAGCATCGGAAAGCCACGAGCCGAGGACAACCATGGAGACAATGAAGATCACAGAGCAGGCGCGGGCAACAAGGAAGAAGTCATCCCCTATGAAATGATATGATTCAATGATATCATTCTACCATCGATTCTCCCATATTCTACCTTGGATGAAATGATATGATTCTCCCTGGGTGTGTGTGCAACATGGTGAAGTCTCAGAGCTAAGCTTGCTGTTGCCATCCACGGGGGGTCGCGCCCCGCCTGAGGAGTTCATCAGTGGCATCCACATGTTGGGGGTGTGGCCGTCGGCGTCCGAGAAGAAAATGGAGAGGCCAAGAGGATACGATGCCTATGACTTTCAAGAGATTCGGATGCAACTTACTTCAAGATGATTTGAAGAAAAGAGACATAAGATTGAATATATACATTTATTCTTAATTCAATATATTCTTTATTCTTAATTCTTTCATTTAGAATAAGTCTGTAATTTGATTCTTTCGACGTTCGATTTTCGAGGCCCGAGCTCACCTCCACGGACCGCAGAGAGGCGCACCTCCTCCCCGCGTGCACCTCCCCACAGCACCTGTCCCTGCTGTCCTTCGAGGTCTTCGCAGCTCTGCTGGTGCCTTCGCAACGGGTGGTGCGGCTTCTGAAAGAAGGCGCGATGAGACAACGAGTGATCTCAGTGCCATGTCAATGGTAGTTGTGGGTAGTTGCTAGTGGTGGTAAGAATCGCAGTACTAATTTCTATGGAATCTCTAGAAGAAGTAGTTCTTGGTGTTGCTGTAGAAGTAGCTGTTGCAAAAGTAGTCTTTACCAACAGTATTTTTTCAGAACTGGAACTTTTCGTGGTAGAAGCCATGGCAGCAGCAGTAGCCGCAGTAATAGATGCAGGCGTAGTAGAAGTAGAAGCGCAGCATTAGTGGGCACTTCTAGCAACTGTCAGAGCACCAAAACCAGTAAGACCAACGGTGGTAGCTGGATGCTGCTATGGCGCAGTCCTACACAAGCTGGGCGGGAAAAGCTCTTCTCAAATACTTCCTGTGATTCCGTTGGCAAGTTCAGCGAGTTCACTGAGTGGATTAAAAAGGAAGAAAGATAATGAAAGAGGATGCAAAATGATGAAATATGATGAAAATTATGAAAGAGGATGAAAGATGATGAAAGAGAATGAAAAATGATGAAAGTTGATGAAAGATGATGAAAGAGGATGAAAGACGATGAGAAATGATGAAAGATGATGAAGGATGATGAAAGAGGATGAAAGAGGATTAAAAATGATGAAATGAAAGATGATGATGATGATGATGATGATGATGATGATGATGATGATGAAAGAGGATTAAAGATGATGAAAGAGGATGAAGGATGATGAAAGAAGATGAAAGATGATGAAATGAAAGAGGATGAAAGAAGATGAAACATGATAAAAGATGATAAAATGAAAGAGGATGAAAGATGATGAAAGATGATGAAATGAAAGAGGATGAAAGATGATGAAAGAGGATGAAAGATGATGAAAAGTGATGAAAAGTGATGAAAGTGATGAAGATGATGAAGGTTCCAGATGATGAGAGATGATGAAAAATGATGAAAGATGATGAACAAGGATGAAGGAGAATGAAAATTGATGAAAGATGATGAAAGAAGATGAAAGATGATAAATTGGAAGAGGATAGAAGAAGATGAAAGATGATGAAATGAAAGAGGATGAAAGATGATGAAAAATGATGAAAGATAATGAAGGATGATGAAAGTGATCAGGATGATGAAGGTTCCAGATGATGAGAGATAATGAAAAATGATGAAAAAGGATGAAAAAAAATTGAAAGAGGATGAAAGAGGATGAAAAATGGTGAAAGATGATGAAAGATGATGAAAGAGGGTCAAAAATGATTAAAGATGATGAAGGATGATGAAATTGATGGAGATGATGAAGGAGGATGAAAAATGATGAAAGATAATGAAAAATGATGAAAGAGGATGAAATTGATGAAGATGATGAAGGAGGATGAAAAATGATGAAAGATGATGAAGGAGGATGAAAAATGATGAAAATTAATGAAAGAGGATGAAGGAGAATCAAAAATGATGAAAGTTGATGAAAGATGATGAAAGAGGATGAAAGAAGAGGAAAAATGATGAAAGATAATGAAAGATGATGAAAGTTGATGAAAGATGATGAAAGAGGATGAGAAATGATGAAATGAAAGAGGATGATTGAAGATGATGAAAGATGATGAAAAATGAAGAGGATGAAAGAGGATGAAAAAAATGAAAAATGATGAAAGAGGATGAAGGATGATGAAAGAGGATGAGAAATGATGAAATGAAAGAGGATGAAAGAGGATGAAAAATGATGAAAAATGATGAAATGAACGAGGATGAAAGATAATGAAAGAGGATGAAAGATGATGAAAAATGATGAAAGATAATGAAGGATGATGAAAGAGGATGAAGATGATGAAGGTTCCAGATGATGAAAGATGATGAGAGATGATGAAAAATGATGAAAAAGGATGAAAAAAAATGAAAGATGATGAAAGAGGATGAAAGAAGAGGAAAAATGATGAAAGATAATGAAGGATGATGAAAGAGGATGAAAGAGGATTAAAAATGATGAAAGATGATGAAGGATGATGAAAGATAATGAAAGAGGATGAAAAATGATGAAAAATGATGAAATGAACGAGGATGAAAGATAATGAAAGAGGATGAAAGAGGATGAAAAATGATGAAATGAAAGAGGATGATGGAAGATGATGAAAGATGATGAAATGAAAGAGGATGATGGAAGATGATGAAAGATGATGAAAAATGAAGATGATGAAAGAGGATGAAGAAAATGAAAAATGATGAAAGAGGATGAAAGATGATGAAAGATGATGGAGTAGCCCTAGTGAAGTTGGAAGCGAAACAGCACCACCATTTGTGTGCCTCTGGCATTGAGGCCAGATGACTTTGCCGAGGGCATTGAACTGCCAAGGGTTGGCGGATGGTTTGGAAAGTGCAGGGTGCCCAGAAGATCGAAGCAATTCGTGGTGCAGCACCGAGGTGTCAAGCCGTGCCTTTGGAAGGCAAAGCTAAGAGGAAAGAAGGAGAAGAAGGGGAAGAAAGGAGAGGGGAAAGAAAGGAGAGGGGAAAGAAGGGAAAGAAGGAGAAGGGAAGAAAGAAGGAAAAGAAGGAGGGAAGAGGAAAGAAGAAGGAGAAGTAGGGGAGGAGCAAGGGGAGGACAGGGGAGGAAGGACAGGGGAGAAAGAGCTCAAAAAGAAGCGGGAACGTAAAGAGAGGTTTGACCAGTTGCAGAAGCTGTTTAAGAGAGGTTTCAAGAAAATAGGCCAAACAAAGATGCTGAAGAAAGGTAAGTTAGACACGGAGGAGATCTAATTCTAAACAAGTGGCCGCTCTGAATCATTCTCAGGTGCAGAGAGTCAAGCTCGTTGACTTGTTTGCGATGATTCCCGAAAGAGAAGCTAGTTTTAGTTGTGAGTTTGCAGCACCCGGCTTCAAAAAAGGACCGTCATTGTTTTTTCACACAGACACTTGGTTCCTCAGCTTCGTGATTTGTTTTTCCATCTTTCCATAGATTCCATGTGTCTAATGTTTTTGTTGGTTTCCAGTTATCATGATTTTTACCTGTCAGTTTATCGATGTTTTCGCATATCTGTCTTTCCGTTCATGTTTCCTTTTCTTGTCTATTTAACTTCATTGTTGTGTTATCTGATTTTTCTTGCTTCTCTCGTTTTTCTTGTTTTTCTTGTTTATCTTGTTTATCTTGTTTACCTTGTTTATCTAACTATCTATTTATCTATTGACTTATTATTTCCTTCCAATTTGTTCACTTCTGACTATTCATTCATCGACTGAGGTGCCTTACGTATTGCCCGACTTTCCAGCGCCAATTCATTTGTTGAAGGCGAGGGCAGTTCTCGCCGAGATGCACCGCTCTTAGGAGTCTGTCTCCTTTGAGGCCAATGTGCTGAAGATTGCGGAGATTGCAAAGGCCTCTCGCCCGCTGTGGATTTGCACATCTAAGGTGCAGAAAGGTGAAGGTGAAGAAAGGTACTGCAATCTGTTCATTGAAAAGGTGGACCTTGAGTGTCGCAGCTGAGGACATCGCCGCAAGATTCGGCAGTAATGCTGGCGCTGATGCAATCAAGGACTCAAAGTTGAAACGTTAGGCATTTGACGTCCTGCAAGTCACAAAAAAAAAATGCTTCCAGGACTTTTACATAAGCGGCCTTATCTCTCTGGAAGAGATCCAGATTTCGTTTGGCCCTGAAATTTCAGACGAAAGCAGTGTAGCAGAAGTGTTGGTGGGTGTAGTTTTGTTGACATGTTTTGCTTTGAACATTTCTGTTGACAGATGCTAGACTGTTTTGCTCTGAACGCAGGTTGCTTAGGTCAATTCTAAGTGCTAAAGGGTTGATTACGAAGTGATTCATGCTTAAGTTGATTATTAATCCTTTATCGATTATGAATGCTTGAATATGTGATTGATTATGTATTTGATTGTGTGTTGATTTGTTGGTTAGCGGCTGATGCTTAGGTTGCCGTACCTTTTGCAAGTTTGGAAGTTGGAAGAGGCCGTGGAACTCATCATTCGCTGCTCGCAATTCTTCACTACACACGAGTGGGAGAAGTATGTTGGGTGCTCAGTTGGCTGTCGGAATGAAGCGAAAGAGAATGAATAATTTGACAATAATGAATGACTGTTTATGTTTTTGAAATTACGCCCAACCTTCACCCAACATCCTGCTGCACCCAGGTTTACAACATACGAGGGGAAGACGCTGCGAAGTCCAGTGAAGCGAGGCCGTGTGGGAACCTCAGAACCTCAGCAGTCAACTCGACTGAAGATGCAAAGAAGGTTGGAACCTTGGGTTGGAACGTGGGATGCTGACGACCCAGGTGATAGCCCGAAGGTTGGAACCTCAAATGCACAGAGCCCGTGTCAGTTGCACAGTTGCACCGCCACAGACAACTCCTCGCATTCCAGAGGATGAAAGGCAGGCCTTGAGAGATGAGAGCAGAGCAGCTTGGATTGATTCACTTTTGGATTGCGCCAGGGCTGATAGCTGCGCCACTCCCAGACATTTTTTCGAGGAGACCGTGCTCTGGGTGTGCCACCTCAACACCTTATCACCTTAACACCTGCAAGGATCCCAACAAGCAGCC
Source organism: Symbiodinium kawagutii (assembly GCA_009767595.1). NCBI lineage: Eukaryota > Dinophyceae > Suessiales > Symbiodiniaceae > Symbiodinium > Symbiodinium kawagutii. Next base: position 96,840 of record VSDK01021876.1, read on the forward strand.
AGGCACGAGGGCAATGTTGAAGCTTCAGGGGTGGAGCCTTCACAAAGAGTCCTTCTGTTTATACTTTAGTTTCTATTGATGCTTTTCCGTGTCTGCGCAGTTGTCAATTGGAACACTGCGAAAGTCAAGCGGCGGAGCCACCAGGCAAGGCTTCAAAACATGAAGTCAAACGACTTCTCCAATATGTGAGGGCAAGAGAAGGGAGAGAAATGGAGAGAATCAATGAATAGAAAAGAGATAATGAAGAGAATGTTGAATTGAAAAGAGATAATGAAGAGAATGTTGAATTGAAAAGAGAGAAGAGAAGAGAATGCTGAATTGAAAAGAGAAAAGAGAGAAGATAATGTTGAATTGAAAAGAGATAATGAAGAGAATGTTGAATTGAAAAGAGATAATGAAGAGAATGTTGAATAGAAAAGAGATAATGAAGAGAATGTTGAATTGAAAAGAGAGAAGAGAGAAGAGAATGTTGAATAGAAAAGAGATAATGAAGAGAATGTTGAATAGAAAAGAGATAATGAAGAGAATGTTGAATAGAAAAGAGATAATGAAGAGAATGTTGAATAGAAAAGAGATAATGAAGAGAATGTTGAATAGAAAAGAGA
>VSDK01021876.1:100289-113811 GCA_009767595.1 Symbiodinium kawagutii
AGATCAGCATCACGCAATGCCATCCCAACCGGTTAGCACAAGACTGCAACATGGCAGGTGCCGGAGCCTGGTGACGAGGGTGTTCGGCTCATTAATTTGGAATCTCAGAAAGCATTGGTGGCAACGGGGGTACAGCACAAAACTTTGCACTTTGGCTGTGCTTGTGACCTCAGGATTGGCACAATGAATGCCTTGGTCCCTTATTGGCTGGTGCCTTTATCCGATGTTGTCAAATCTACCAGGCGCGGTTTTGGGACTTCTCAAGTTTGAACGCTTGCTGAAAGTTTGGAGGCGCGGTGTGGAGAACATGAGACTCACCCATAGGAACGGCCAAAATCGGCCGTCAAAATGTCGTGGGGCAAAGCTCCCTTATTCCGCTGGGCTGTGAGCGCATCTCACAAGGCACCAGGCAACCCTTCTGCCAACGCTATCGGGAAAAGCGGGTCACTGGTGACCAGTCCGCATGAGTTTCCGAAGATGCGGAGATGTAGTGAAGATGATGAAGATGGTGATGTTGATGGTGACAATGAAAAAGATGATGATGATGATGATGATGATGATGATGATGATGATGATGATGATGATGATGATGATGATGATGATGATGGTAGTGATGAGGATGAGGATGAGGGTGAGGGTGACGGTGACGGTGAGGGTGAGGGTGAGGGTGAGAATGAGGATGAGGATGAGGATGAGGATGAGGATGATGATGATGATGATGATGATGATGATGGTGATGGTGATGGTGATGGTGATGGTGATGGTGATGGTGATGGTGATGGTGATGGTGATGGTGATGGTGATGGTGATGGTGATGGTGATGGTGATGGTGATGGTGATGGTGATGGTGATGGTGATGGTGATGGTGATGGTGATGGTGATGGTGATGGTGATGGTGATGGTGATGGTGATGGTGATGGTGATGGTGATGGTGATGGTGATGGTGATGATGATGATGATGATGATGATGATGATGGTGATGGTGATGGTGATGGTGATGATGCTGATGCTGATGATGATGATGATGATGATGATGATGTTGGCGGTGATGGTGATGAGGATGGTGATGGTGATGGTGATGATGATGATGATGACGACGATGATGATGATGATGACGATGATGATGATGACGACGACGAGGACGATGATGATGAGGAGGAGGAGGATGAGGATGTTGGCGATGGAGAGGGAACCGATTAAGAAAATTATGAGGACGGATTGTTGGGGTATCAACACGCACGACGGGATGTGTGGGTAAAGGAAAGGGTGTGGTCAGTATTTGCGCGTATTCGTGCGCAAGCAGCTGCGAAAGGATGCGATTGTCCAGAAACAATGTCAGCCTCAACCCATGTTCCCACAGAATTGGAAAACACCCTCTGCGTTGAAATTGGAAATGAACCAGCGGCAGCGCTATCACGGGGCCGGACCAGCGTAAGAAAGATTCACCACAGAATTTGCAAATTATCTATTCCCAGGCAGAGCCATTCTCTTGGACAGTCCCTTGTGAGCATGGTGCAGCAACGGCAGGGGCTGGAATCAAAGAGTCACTCGATCCAAAGCAAAAGATTCCGGCCGCAAAGGAAATGCATTAACAAATGAAAATTCCTATTGAAGACAGAAAATGTGCACATTCATGTTGTCAAAGTTTCAATGCATTTAGGTTCAGGCGTTCCGCTTCAGATATCTCCTTTGGCAGATGTCGATAACAACCTCGGCACACGTCGATAAATAGTAGCAAGACACAACGTACAAAGCCAAACGTACAACGTACCACAGCAAAACGTGCCAGACCAAAACGTGCCAACACAAAAGGTACCAGAGCAAAACGTACCAAAGCAAAACGCACCACAGCAAAACGTACCAAGACCAAACGTACCAAGACACAACGCACCAAAGCAAAACGTGCAAGGTACCACAGCAAAACGTGCCGGGCCAAAACGCGCCAACACAAAACGTGCCAGAGCACACCATACCAAGGCAAAACGTACGAGAGCAAAACGTGCCAAAACAAAACTTACGAAGACAAAACGTGCCAAGACAAAACGTACCAATGCAAAACGTACCAGGCCAAAGCGTACCAGACCAAAACGCACCACCAGAAAACGTGCCAAAGCAAAACGTGCCAAGCCAAACATACCAGAGCAAAACGTACAATGACACAACGTAACACAGCAAAACGTACAATGTACCAAATCAAAACTTACCAGGCTCAAACGCACCTGCGCAAAACGTGCCAGAGCAAAAGGTACCAAAGCAAACCGTACCACAGCAAAGCGTACCAAGACAAAACGTACCAGAGCACGACGCATCAAAATCGCAGTTTTGCCCAAGTTTTTGACGTTCCGCATCCACAAAACGCGAAACGGTCGCTGCTGACGCATCAAAATCGCAAGCTTGTCCAAGTTTTTTCCCGAGAGCGCCTGCGAAGGGTTCTTCGTAAAAAATCAGCTGTATATCTACATCTGTACATCATCACATCAGCATCATCAACATCTGTACATCATCACATCAGCATCATCAACATCTGCAGATCTAGATCTTCTCAACCTCACATCTGCAGATCTAGATCTCCACAACCTCACATCTGCAGATCTAGATCTTCACAACTCACATCTGCAGATCTAGATCTTCACAACTCACATCTGCAGATCTAGATCTTCACAACTCACATCTGCAGATCTAGATCTTCACAACTCACATCTGCAGATCTAGATCTTCACAACTCACATCTGCAGATCTAGATCTTCACAACTCACATCTGCAGATCTAGATCTTCACAACTCACATCTGCAGATCTAGATCTTCACAACTCACATCTGCAGATCTAGATCTTCACAACTCACATCTGCAGATCTAGATCTTCACAACTCACATCTGCAGATCTAGATCTTCACAACTCACATCTGCAGATCTAGATCTTCACAACTCACATCTGCAGATCTAGATCTTCACAACTCACATCTGCAGATCTAGATCTTCACAACTCACATCTGCAGATCTAGATCTCCACAACCTCACATCTGCAGATCTAGACCTTCACAACTGACGTCTGCAGATCTAGATCTTCAAACTTTCACATCTGCAGATCTAGATCTTCACAACTCACATCTGCAGATCTAGATCTTCACAACTCACATCTGCAGATCTAGATCTTCACAACTCACATCTGCAGATCTAGATCTCCACAACCTCACATCTGCAGATCTAGATCTTCACAACTCACATCTGCAGATCTAGATCTCCACAACCTCACATCTGCAGATCTAGACCTTCACAACTGACGTCTGCAGATCTAGATCTTCAAACTTTCACATCTGCAGATCTAGATCTTCACAACTCACATCTGCAGATCTAGATCTAGCGTCGTTTGTGAACCGTTTCGCATTTCAAGTTTCGACATGGAACGTCAAAAACCCTGGAAAAATTGCGATTTTGAAATTTATGTCGTGACCGTTTCGCGTTTTCTCGACATTGAACGTCAAAAACTGAGGTAAAATTGCGATTTTGAGGTGTCCGCGGTGACCGTTTGGCGTTTTGTGGACATTGAACGTCAAAAACTGAGGTAAAATTGCGATTTTGAGGTGTCCGCGGTGACCGTTTGGCGTTTTGTGGACATTGAACGTCAAAAACTGAGGTAAAATTGCGATTTTGAGGTGTCCGCGGTGACCGTTTGGCGTTTTGTGGACATTGAACGTCAAAAACTGAGGTAAAATTGCGATTTTGAGGTGTCCGCGGTGACCGTTTGGCGTTTTGTGGACATTGAACGTCAAAAACTGAGGTAAAATTGCGATTTTGAGGTGTCCGCGGTGACCGTTTGGCGTTTTGTGGACATTGAACGTCAAAAACTGAGGTAAAATTGCGATTTTGAGGTGTCCGCGGTGACCGTTTGGCGTTTTGTGGACATTGAACGTCAAAAACTGAGGTAAAATTGCGATTTTGAACCTTGTTTCGGCACCGCGCACGTTTTGCTGTGGTACGTTTTGATTTGGTGCGTTTTGCTGTCTGGTACGTTAGGTTGTGGTACGTTTTGCTGTGGTACGTTTGGATTTGGTGCGTTTTGCTGTCTGGTACGTTTTGCTGCGGTACGTTTTGCTTTGGTACGTTTTGATTTGGTACGTTTTGCGGTGTGGTACATTTTGTCTTGGTACGTTTTGCTGCGGTACGTTTTGATATTGTACGTTTTGCTGTGGTACGTTTGGTCTTGGTGCGTTTTGTCTTGGTACGTTTTGCTCTGGTACGTTTTGCTTTGGTACGTTTTGATTTGGTACGTGTTGCTGTGGTACGTTAGGTTGTGGTACGGTTTGCTGTGGTACGTTTGGATTTGGTGCGTTTTGCTGTCTGGTACGTTAGGTTGTGGTACATTTTGCTGTGGTACGTTTTGATTTGGTGCGTTTTGCTGTCTGGTACGTTTTGCTGCGGTACGTTTTGATATGGTACGTTTTGCTGTGGTACGTTTGGTCTTGGTGCGTTTTGTCTTGGTACGTTTTGCTCTGGTACGTTTTGCTGTCTGGTACGTTTTGCTGTGGTACATTTTGACTTGGTACGTTTTGCTGTGGTACGTTTGGTCTTGGTACGTTTTGTCTTGGTACGTTTTGCTCTGGTACGTTTTGCGCTGGTACGTTAAGTTGTGGTGCGTTTTGCTCTGGTACGTTTTGCTGTCTGGTACGTTTTGCTGTGGTACATTTTGACTTGGTACGTTTTGCTGTGGTACGTTTGGTCTTGGTACGTTTTGTCTTGGTACGTTTTGCTCTGGTACGTTTTGCGCTGGTACGTTAAGTTGTGGTGCGTTTTGCTCTGGTACGTTTTGCTGTCTGGTACGTTTTGCTGTGGTACATTTTGACTTGGTACGTTTTGCTGTGGTACGTTTGGTCTTGGTACGTTTTGTCTTGGTACGTTTTGCTCTGGTACGTTTTGCGCTGGTACGTTAAGTTGTGGTGCGTTTTGCTCTGGTACGTTTTGCTGTCTGGTACGTTTTGCTGTGGTACATTTTGACTTGGTACGTTTTGCTGTGGTACGTTTGGTCTTGGTACGTTTTGTCTTGGTACGTTTTGCTCTGGTACGTTTTGCGCTGGTACGTTTTGATTCGGTACGTTATGCGGTGCGGTACGTTTTGTCTTGGTACGTTTTGCTGTGGTACGTTTTGCTGTGGTACGTTTTGCTGTGGTACGTTTTGCTGTGGTACGTTTTGCTGTGGTACGTTTTGCTGTGGTACGTTTTGCTCTGGTACGTTTTGCGCTGGTACGTTTTGATTCGGTACGTTATGCGGTGCGGTACGTTTTGTCTTGGTACGTTTTGCTGTGTTTACGTTTTGATTTGGGACGTTGTGCTGTGGTAGGTTTGGCCTTGGTACGTTTTGTCTTGGTACGTTTTGCTGTCTGAGTCTTGGTACGTTTTGCGCTGGTACGTTTTGCGCTGGTACATTTTGGTTTGGTACGTTTCGATTTGGTACGTTTTGCGGTGTGGTAGGTTTTGTCTTAGTACGTGTTGCTGTGGTACGTTTTGATTTGGGACGTTTTGCTGCGGTACGTTTGGTCTTGGTACGTTTTGTCTTGGTACGTTTTGCGCTGGTACGTTTTGCGCTGGTGGGTTAAGTTGTGGTACTTTTCAATCTCTGGTAGGTTTTGCTGTGGTAGGTTTTGATTTGGTACGTTTTGCTATGGTGCGTTTGGTCTTGGTACGTTTTGTCTTGATACGTTTTGCTGTCTGGTGCGTTTTGCTGTGGTACGTTTTGCTCTGGTACGTTTTGTGCTGGTACGTTTTGATGTGGCGCGCTTTGTCTTGGACCTTAGGTTGTGGTGCGTTTTGCTCTGGTATGTTTTGCTGTCTGGTACGTTTTGACTTGGTACGTTTTGCTGTGGTACGTTTGGTCTTGGTACGTTTTGTCTTGGTAGGTTTTGCTCTGGTACTTTTTGCGCTGGTACGTTAAGTTGTGGTGCGTTTTGCGCCGGTACGCTTCATCATCGCAACCTTCCCATCATTTTCTTCGACTTCATTATCATCACCATCATCTTCACCATCATTTTCGCTGCATCTGTAAATCGATCCGTTATTATTTTCGCTTCGTATATTTGAGGCTGCTATAACATCGCTTTTTTCGCTCTCGGGCCAACCGTCGTCTAGTAGCGTTCCATGTGAACAAAACAGTCACCGCGGAAACCTACAAACGCAATTTTACCGCAGTGCTTGACGTTCAACGTCCACGAAACGCGAAACGGTCACCGAAAAATGAAAATCGCAATTTTACCGCTTCCATGTCTACAAAACGCGAAATGGTCACCGCCGAAAACTGAAAATCGCAATTTTACCGCAGTTTTTTACGTTCCATACCCCCAAAATGCGAACCGGTCAATGCGGAAAACTGAAAATGGCAATTTTACCCAAGTTCTGGACGTTCCACGTCCACAAAATGCGAAAGGGTCACGGTGCAAAACTGAAAATCGCAATCCACAGCTGGATGAAATTTGCCACAGCTGGCTCCACAGTTGGCTCCCCGACAAAGCTGAAGAGGTTCGATAGATGCCACCAAAGCTCGAATCGGCGCTTCTTGAAACCGTTGCCAGGGCATAGCCAATTGGTCCCTGAAGACCTGCAGTTTGACCACCCGGGTCTTGATCACCTCTGGGTTGGAGTCTTTGCTGGCATTCTCACGATTCACATCACTGTCACCAAGCTGCATGATGAATCCATAGATCAGTGTGTGTGTTCATCTGTACCCCGGAACTTGGCTGGGATGCCAATCTTGGTCAGGTTGGCATTCTTGATTGTATCAGGGGAAGGGGCGTCAACCAAAAGCAAAGCCAAGGCATCGGTGCTGATGGAAAGGGGTTGTTCCAAAAAACTTCGGGCCATTGCGGTGGTACACAGAGCCACCCTGCGGGCCTCGGCTACCACCTCTGAGAAATGGATCTGGCCAACAGGCAGGCCATCCTCATCCTTGAAGTGGTTCGCATTCAACTCAAATTGGTCCGGGTCAAGATGAACCAGAATGTTGCGCTCATTGGTCTTTGAGCTGCTTCTTGTTTTTGTGATTGCGAAGTTGAGCCCTGTGTTTGGTCTGAGCTCGAGAGTCGATGTAGTCCTTGAGCTCAGCTTGCGTCACCAACCTGAACATTGACCCTGGTTTGCCTGCCGCTGCTTTGAGGTCAACCCATGGGTTTTTCTTCCGCGTAATGATCTGAAGTTGATTGGCTCCAAGTTTGGACATGACCAGCTGACATCTGTCTTCAAGCACTAGCGGTGGTACTCCTTTGGCTTTCAGCAGTTCACGAAGTTGAGACTGCCATGCGTCCCCACCTGCATAGACATGGCTTGCTGGGGCTGAGTCCGTATCCTGTAATTCCATCAACTGGTGGTGAATGGCAAGGATGTCCAGCTCAGGTTCCAGTGCTTGAAGCCGCAGAACGTGGCCCAGGTTCATCAGCGCAATGGTTCCACAAGTCTGAGGGTAGGTCTGAGGGATGCTGAGTCCTGCAGTGAGGGCGTGGTTGCGCTCAGAGAGCACCGAAGTGAGCTTGGCCACCATTTCAAGCATCCCTGGTGCTGTTTGGTCTGGGTGAAGTCCGTCATAGTAGGTCCAGGATAGATCCCCATGTGAAGTCCACTTGCCATGCAGCAAGATCCAATGTCCTGGGTGTTCACATATGGTGAGGCTGTCACCCGTCAAGCTTTGTTCTCGCCAAGATGCAGAGACAGCCTCAGGGATCTCCAAGTGCAAAAGATGTTGCGTCCGAAATGGGTGCATAAAGAAGGCATGTGAGTCTGCCATTGTCTTCAGGACGTTCATGAATGCCGAAAGCACACCATCACCCAATCCCAAGTCCGCATCACCGCTGCCGGCGCCACGAATGGACCAGGAAAGAGGAACTGGCTTGAGTTGTTTGGGTGTGCGCCGTTGAATCTTGTAGATCACTCCAGGAAACAACTGCATAGTCGGTGGAAGTCGAATGCCCTGATGCTTGACAATGACATATTCTCCCCAGCTCCCACATGGTTTTTCAGCAGTCTGCAAATCATGAAAGGTAGCGGGGGTGTGCGATTGGATGTTCATCACCTGATCATCTCCCTCGATCTGGATCTTGAGAGCGCGAGGTAAAAACATGCTTGGGGTGATCCATTGTGTGAATGTTTGAAGGCAGAGTTCATGCTTGAAAAGCGCAATCTGCTCATGAGGTACAACGCCTGTCCATCCCCAGAAATGCTTCTGGTAGCCCGAGATGATCTGTGCCTGCAGCCAGAGAACTTGAAGAGGCGCAGCGATCTGCCCCAGCAAACACAATGCGCTCCGCAAACGTTGAGGATACCTGTAGTTCAAAAGAACAGTGCAAAGGACTGATCCTTCTTGGGGATGCAAATGTCGAGGACGGCGGGTGGCCGATGAGAGAATCCCAAAACCCCGAACTCCGCCCTGTCGAAGCCTGGATGAGCTGAATGCCTTGCGACATCCACATGCACAATCCCTGGTGATGTGTCCCCGGGAATGCAACACTGTCGGTGCTGCGTCCTCTGCTTGAAGGACGCGCTTGTCTTGGCCATAGGAAGCGTCTTGAAAGAGCCTCTGTTCATGGTCATCCCAGTGAAGTTGCTCCTCTTCATGGGGGGCCATTGCGCATCCATGGGCATGATGTCGCCAAGTCGAAGACGATCATCTGCGTTTGGCCATGCTTGAAGTTCAATGAATGGTAGCCATGAGGCGGGGAGATGGCGCCAAAACCGATGTCTCCTGACAGGCCACTGGTCCTTCAAATCAAAGGTCAAACGGCTGACTTGCATTCCCATGTGCTCTGCATACTGGTCAATGGCACCTTGCGCAGCTGGAAAGTGAATCGCATTTGCAACACACTCCAGAAGGATGTCATCCGCCTGAAGGTACCATGCTCCCTGAAGGATATGCAGCAAACTGTGGCTTCGTTGGTCTTGCGTCCCTTGTTGATCCCCTTGTGCGGAGAAACCCTGACACGCAAAACCCCCTGTGATTTGCAACGGTCCAGTACTACGGTGTGCATGAACTTGCTTCAAAGTGCTCACATCCCCAAGATCACCCTGAATGACTTTGCCTTGGAAGTTGGAAGTGACCGCTTGGCATGCCAGGGATGGTTTGTCAACAAAAACCACCGTGGACATACCCAGTCTTGAAGACACCAGAGAAAAGTTACCCATGCTACAGCAGAAAGCCATGATGGAAATTGACTGAAATGGCTGGTACGGAACATGGTGATGGACGACAGTGTTGCGGTCCATCTCACATACATGCTGTTCATCGCCTTTGATGAGATCATGGAAGGTGTGCTTGCCGAGCCCGATGCCCTTCGCATTCTGCGCCTGAAAGTGCTGCGCCGGAGAGAGACCAGTGCAACTCCAAGTCCCCGCTTCGTTGGCATCAACCAAAACCGCAATCGAAAAGCGCTGGCCGTGGGCAAGGCTGGCAAGGGGCGGATCCACCTGGTGAAAACGCTCTCCCGGCTATCTGCTGGAATCAGCCTCACTAATCCGGAAAGGACTGGGCCAAAGGCTAGAAGGGCGCCACCAATAATAGGATCCCATACGTCGGCGCCGCCGCCAGGTCTGGCGGTGGCTCCGTTTGGGACGCGTGGTGCTTCGAGATGGAAGAGCTCAGCGCCGCCCTGCCTGCGGAAGAGCCCCGCGCCGCACTGCCAGCGGATGATGGCAACGAAGAAGACGACAAGGCTGTCCTGAGACCGGGGCGGCGTGGATTCCAAGCTGCGAAGCGGGACTGGTTCACCATGGTTTGGTTGTCTTTGTTGCGCTTATAACCATCATGACTTGCCTAAAACCAGCAACCTCTAGTAACCATAAACTGTTGGTCGTCATGTTTTCAACTTAGGGTCTGGTTTTGCTTTGGAAATGATGAACCACATGATCAATGTCCAGTTGATCATTAGCCGAATTGATCCTTGGTTATCAGGTATCAATGTTTTGATACAATATGTTACATACAAAGTATATATTGGTGAAGAACAGAAAGCCAATGCCATTTAACACCGAAACAATTTTACATCACAGACCATAAACAAACCATAAAACAATCATAAGAGATCAAAAAAAGCTAACCATAAAGCACATATGAAAACCAAAACCAACCATAAGAATCCCTGAGTTAGAAGAAACCAGAAAGAATGATAAGAAACCATAAGTAAATTATGAGTAAACCATTAGACAATTAGGGCGTCCATCGCAAACCGCAGGTCGGCTGAGTCAAATATTTAGTATCTTCACAAGCAGCTTGGAATCCACCGTTGCGTAAGCCGAGTGCTCAAGCGACCCCACAGCGGCGCGCAAAGCACACAACACCTCGACAACCCACCCGCCCAACGCGTGGGAGAACACCAGTAAGACCGGTAAGGAGCGCCGCCTTTTCCCCCACCCTCTCACCCTCTCCTCTACTTGCCCCCTGCCTGCCCCCTCACCCTCTCGTACCCTACAACACGTTCCTCTACACTTTGAGAAATTGCAGGGAGCGAGAATGCCACTCGCATGAATACGTTGGGCCACTGGCCCTTGAAAGCATTCAAGGTGAATGAGGACAAGCAGAGGCCAGCCAGCAACTGAAGTTGATGACGCCTGAGGAAAGGGCGAGCCTGGCAGAGATTGCCCTTGTCATTGTGTGACTCGGAGTGTGTTGTCCCGCAAGACAACGAAGGCCTTCACCGTGCCTGAGATTGGCCCCGCTGTTAGTAAGTTCGACGGCGACCGGAGGCATGCCACATGCCAGTTCCAAGGGAATCCGCTCTACACCATGCAATGCTGTCTGAGGCAGATGTGCTTGGACAATATTGACGGTGCCACTCTGGCCTACTTGGAACTTACGGCTTGAATCACGGCTTGACGCGCGTCGCATGGTTCGAAGAACATTTGGGCCTCAAGCCTTGCCCAAAACCATGGCTGGCAAACAAGGCGATTGCCACTTTGGACCAAGAGGTGTCACGGCATTGCTTTAGTGGCGCTTCGGTCGCAGCAGCGTTACGCAGGGTGGAAGCCATTGAGCCCCAGAAACCCATGAAGGCAAGTGATCTCAGACGCGGAAGAACCCTTCATTCGCCCTCTGGTCTTTCAAGTTGGCAACTACTTGCAAAGTGAAGTTGTTGACCCTTGTCAAGGCGTCATGGAGAAATCCACAAGGCGGCAAGGCTCCGGTCCCCAGTTGCAGGCGGCAGGCCTCAATGGACTCACCGCCATCTGGCTGAAGCCGTGCCATTTCAACTCGTGCGCTTGGTGGGAGACAACGAAGGCTTACAAGGGCAAGGTGCCCACGCACGCAGGCTTTGACTCGCAGAACTCTTGACGGAAGTTTGTTCCATCCTTTGGGCCATCACTTCTAGATTAAGCCAATCAAGTGAACAATAGATTTTGAACAATAATTAAGAGTGAACAGTTGTTTGATGAGTGATAGTGAACAATAATCATCTGATGAGTGATAGTGAACAATAATTAATCAATTGACGAGTGATAGTGAACAATAATTATCTGATGAGTGATAGCGAACAATGATTAATTGATATAGTGACAATAATCATCTGATGAGTGATAGTGGTTGATGAGTGATAGTGAACGATAATTATTTGATGATAGTGAGCAACCATTAATCTGATGCTAGTGAACAGTTATGAATTGAAGAGCGCTAACAACCTAGCCAAGACTTGGCTGCAGTGGCGATTCACGCGCAAGCATTGTCTATTATGTAACTTTCATGAAGGTTGAATTATCAACAACTATTTCCTTCGTGATTATAACACGGTTGACAATCATTAAGTGCCAGGATCATCTCCCACCAGCTGGAATAATGATAGCGTCATCTGTATTGCTGGTAGATCCAAACAAGGTGGACAATAGCGCCGATCATTTTATCCGTTTTTGGTCATTGGACGTCTGATTTATCTTTCAACCACAGGGATGATGATACGCTTTTAATTTGATTCTCAATGTCAACTATGACAATATAAAGGTGGTATATGGCGGTAAAGTTTCCATAGGCCACCATAGCTCCCGACCTCCCCCTTTCCCCCCAGAACAGATCCCCCCACCGCAGAGCCAAGGATCCCATCGACGCGATGCAGAGAGCAACGGGGGGGCGGTGGAGGGCGCGGGGAGATTGTTGTGATCAGGGACGATGATGCTAACGCTAACGATTGATGATAATGATCGATGATAGATCTTTAATAAACTGTTCAGTGGTGGTTAATCATTTGCATCATGAACAATGATGACGCAAGATGGTATTTGAGCATAAATTAACCAAGATCATCACATGATAAATTGACAAACTAACTAATCACCCCAGAGCGCTAATAACCTGGCCCGATAGCCGTTTGACCGCGGACCAAAATTCATGATGATCAATTATTTGAATCCCATTACCATAATCAATGATGATCAGTTATAACTCAATCAACCATAACCCATGACCAAAATCATTGATGATCAATTAGTTTAATCAACCATAACCCACTACCAAAATTCATGATGATCAAATAACTTAACCAACCATAACCCGCTACCAAGAATCAATTTCCAAGCACCCCTATTCAATTGCAAAACTTTCACGCAACATCCACGAAACACGAAAAGTACACGGCGGACAATTCAATATCCCAATTTTACCGCAGTTTTTAACGTTCAACGTCCACAAAACGCGAGACGTCAATGCCAACGCTTGAAAATCATAATTTTACCGCAGTGTTTGAAATTCAACGTCCACGAAACGCCAAGCCGTCACCACCAACACCTGAAAATCGCAGTTTTATTGTAGTTTTTGACGTTCAACGTCCACGAAATGCGAAAGGGTCATCGCCGACGCCTGAAAATCGCAATCTCGCCGCCGTTTTCGCTGCTCAATGTCCACAAGGCGCGAAACGTTCACCGCCAACGCTTGAAAGTCGCAGTTTTACTGCGGTTTTCAACGTTCAACGTCCATAAAACGCGAATGCGAATGTCACCGCCGACGCCTGAAAATCGCATTTTCATTGCAGATTCTGACGTTCGACGTCCACGAAACGCGAAGCGGTAACGGCCGACGCCTCAACATCGCCATGTTATCAGGTTTTGGACGTCCGATGAGCGCGAAATGCCGCACATGTCACGTTTCTTGGCAGTACGACGGGGCCGCCCCGGCATTAGAGAGAAGAAGAGGGGCGAGAGCGCGCGAGAGAGAGAGAGAGAGATCTGCAGATGCGAGGGCCTGAAGATCTAGATCAGCAGATATGACGGTGTGAAGATCTAGATCTGCAGATTCGGGGGCGTGAAGATCTAGATCAGCAGATGTGAGATCTCGATCTGCAGATGTGAGGGAGTGAAGATCTAAATCTGTAGATGTGAGGGTGCGGAGACCTAGATCTGCAGATGTGATGTCTGAAGATCTAAATGTGCAGATGTGAGGGTATCAAGATCTAGATCTGCAGATGTCAAAATATGAAGACATAGAGCCGCAGATGTGACGATGCGAAAAATGTTGATGTGCTGATGTGATGATCAAAGGAAGTTTAGTTACGAAGTGCGGAACTTCCGTGTT
>VSDK01021882.1:4362-16925 GCA_009767595.1 Symbiodinium kawagutii
GGGCCTCGGCAGCTGGCGGCTGGTGGGTTCCACCGATCAGCAAGTGACTGGGGAGTTATGGTTGGCTTATAGACAATGATTCAACTCTGGGAAGGGTTGGGAGTACACCTATGGCTTGAGAAACAGCCATATTTGTACAATATATATGCTAGCCCCCCCAAGATCCATATTTGACGTGGGTTTTGCCAGCAGATGGTTGAGGTACATGTGTGGTTTTACTTTGATTATGCTAATTTCACTATGGCCTGATTATCCCCTACTTAACTATATCTGTTTAGTTATGCATTATTTCACTATGCACTATTTGATTGTGGCCCATTAAACTTGTTCTTCAATTATACCCATGACTTGACCTATTTTGAAATATCTTACTTGATGTTGACCCTTTATCGGGTCATTTTATTCATATGATATTTGTCTTATTTAATGGTGCCACCTTGTGTCTTATTTGATTGTGGTTTGTTGAATTATAGCCTGCTTAATTCTGCTCTATATTTGATTGTTGTCTACTCATTAATGGTCTATTCACATTTGCTGCCCTATATTTAGCGTATTTGACTATGCCTTATTGCATTATAACCTGCCCGTGCCCTTCTAAATTCTGATTAGTAATGACCTATCTTTAATCATGTTTTAGCTAATCATGCCTTATATATACCCCGTTTGTAATGATAAAACCTTTGTAATCCTAGCTTGGTGGTGCCATGCTGGAAGACAAAAATACACATATTTCAGTTAAATAGGTTGCGCTGTATGTTTGACCTGCTAAGAACATCTTATTTCCTTATAGCCTTTATGGGGATTATTTGTTGATTTTCTATTTATGCATTGTGTCCTAGTTGTGGTTATTTGACTGTGCCCTGTTCAATAAATTAATTACGGCCTACTTGATTATAGCCTACTTCATGTTGCTCTACTTTATTGTCATTTGTTGATTTTTGGCCTCTTTAAAAAATTCTGTCCTACATTTGGCCTAGCTAGTAATGCCCTATGGCATTCTAGCCTGACGGTGGTCTAGTTGCTAATTTCCCATCCAATTATGCCTTGTGACCTGTTTTGGGCCTTGCTTTTTGCAGCTATACCTGATATGTACTTTATGTACAATACTTAAAGCCTAATCAGTTATGGCTTCATGGTGCCATACTAGAGCAGAATTCAATATACTATAATGCAATATCTCACTCGGAGACTGGGGGCCGGTATGGTCTAGTGGAAATGACGTCTTCCCTCAAACGTCGGACCTAGGGTTCGATCCCCGGGTGCAACACTAGGCGGACAGGCGGGCAGCTACGCCACCCCTGCAGTTAAGGGTATGAGCTAGGGTGCTGCCCGACAAACCTACTACTACTACTACTACTACTACTACTACTACTACTACTACTACTACTACTATCTCACTCGGAGACAAAACTAATGATTCAATGCAAGATTGAATATGGTAAAATCAAATAGCAGTAACAACTATATAGGGGAAAATAAAATAAAGCACATATAAGGCATAATTTAATAGGGGATTCTCAGATAGGCCAAAACATTGAGAAGACTTGCATACAATATGTTTGGTTATAAGCAAGCAAGGCATAACTGAATAGAGCATGACTAAATGAGACATACTTGAATCTTGAATCAAAACAATCATATAGGACCAATCTAAATTGATTGTGTATTTGCTAATGCGCTATTGTTTCATGCCCTACCTCTACCATATACTTGCCTTGTTTCATTATGCCTAAGATATTTGCTATTGAAAAAGTGAACATTTGGAGGGGGTAGCAGGGGTAGCTATATGTTACCTCAAAAATAGAATGCTACCTAGGCTAAATTGTGATGGTGCAAAGATTGCAATTCTATTCTAAGTCCCAGGGCTGGGCTCAAAGGATTAAAAAAAATTCTTTGAATCCAAGCCGCAGATTCCAAGATTCAAAGAGAATGCATTCTTTGGGTGAAGAATGCATTCTTTCTAAATCCAAGATCCACGATCCAAGATCGCACAACAGTCTTGAAATGCATCTTGGATCGCTGGTTATGGTTTCCATTCGTTAGTTGAAGGTTAGCACCAAAACTTCAACAAACAAATGGAAACAATAGCCAGCAATCCAAAATGCATTTCAAGACTGTCGTGCAATCTTGGATC
This sequence comes from Symbiodinium kawagutii, assembly GCA_009767595.1. Classification (NCBI taxonomy): domain Eukaryota; class Dinophyceae; order Suessiales; family Symbiodiniaceae; genus Symbiodinium; species Symbiodinium kawagutii. The sequence goes on from VSDK01021882.1 coordinate 6,497, forward strand.
TTGGATCTTGGATTGACCGAGAATGCATTCTTGACTCCAAGAATGCATTCCTTCATATGAGTCCAAAATGCCCTAAGTACAAGGAAAAATCAAACTCAACATTGCAAACCCTGAACCCTATATGGTACCCCCCCCCCTTCCATGAAAGGCCATACAGAATGCTAAAAAACAAATGCTTCAAAAATCACACCCAAAAATGAGTATAAAACACTGTAAATACTAAATACAATGAAAATCACATCAAATATGGATGTTTGGGGGGGCTACACATGTTCTATTTTAAATATATACATACAACATGTATATACATATAATATGTTGCATATCATTGCATGCTACGCTCCAATATGAGAACGTGCATTGATCCACATCAAGGGTATCACTCGAAAATGAGAGTATGACTCGGACATGTAGCCTAGCCGATCAAGAAAGCCATTCTGAGGAGATCCAATTAACAAAGGATCAATTTGTGCTTCTGAAAGTTGCCTGGTGATGACCCTACTAAGCAGAGGTCGCGCAGTCTGAACAAATCATGATGGATCCACGAGGGTCAGTGCACCATGCCAAACACTTACACAATTTCCGGGGTGCGCATCCAATTTCTTGACGTCAGGTGACCGTGTTTCACTCGTTGCTCCGCCTTGTCCATTTCAATCTTGTACTCACTGTCCTTGTTCTGAAGTTCGTCTTCCATCTGTAGTTGTTTCTTTCCAAACTTCTTCTTCCAACTCCTGTCCTTCAAGAACCACAGGAAAGCAAACAAGAGGGTGGAAGCTGTTGCTGTCATTGCAATGCCACCCAAGGTCTTGAAGCGCTGCAACTGCTGCTCTTGTTTGTCGAGGCGAGCTTCCAAGACCAATCTCTCCCTTTCCTCATCATTTTGCACCACAAACTTCCAACATTCCATCGCCCGCCCCAGTCGCTTCAGTCGAAATTTCGAGATGCCAGTGGCTTGCTTCCACAATCCCAAGACTTTCAAGTTGCGTCTCTTCTGAAAGTCCTGAATGATCTTCTCATGCTCTTCCGACCTGGCCGTGATCAATGTCTTGCATCCCTCCTTTAAGAAGCGCAGTTGACATCCCTTCTCCTCGGCTTCACGGACTTGTGCCTTGAGCCGTTGCCCTAAAATCACTGCAGCTCCGGACTCTTCCTCCGGTTCCCATTCCACGGCATCCCAACTGATCACGGATCCTTCCACCTCTTCAGCCATGTCACAAAGGCTGGCCCACACTTTTTTGGGATTTGGGATGTCTTGGCTGCACAAAAGGCGCTCGTGAAGATGAACAAAAAACTTCAAAAAACTGGCTTTGCCGAGAAAACTGGAAACATCATTCGAACCAAGTAAACGTATGTAATGTTGGTTTCTGATTAGTATCTACCTGTTGGTTTCATGCCTATTTTCATTACTTTAGGGGGGGTTACACTAATCAGAAACCAACATTAAGCATCCTAGTTGCATCCACTATGCCAATGACCTGCCCATGCCTCATGCGCATGGCCCTTGTTGGAACCTGGGTGCAGTCCTGCTCGCCTGTCGACTTCGCCATCGACGGTGTCGGGGGATCCTACCGGACGGCACGGTGGTGACCATCATGGGATGATGTTGAGGACGGTGAATTATATGGCTATGGGTCAAGGCTTTAACCAACCAATAATGGGGGATAATGACCAACCATTATCATCTGGCAGTGGGTCAGTTCACCCTGTACCCCTGGTTCCCCATCATTAACCATTGTTTTCCCTATAGTTTGTTGGTTATTCACCCTCATTATTGGTTGGTTAATATTGACCCACAGCCATATGATGTCTGACAACACCATCATGTTGATATGACACCATCATGATATGACACCATCAATACTCAACATGATGTTGCTATATGCTTGACAATGTTAATCATATGACTAGGTCGAGTATTGACCGTAGGGGCTGTTGATATGGTGAAATGGATGTTGAATACGGAGGGATGTCGATAGGGGCTCCCACCGTTCCATCAGTGATCCGTCAAGACTGATCAACAAAGGGCCGAGGACCAGTAGCGACCTAGAATTTGCGCGTACAACTGCCACTACTGGTACCCACTGTGAGAGTGTGATTTGGCGAGGCTTGGATTCAATTTGTCAACACTGTCTCTCTTTTGGTATATGTTTATTTATTGCACGGTCTGAACTGAAAATGATTACTGGGAGCATCAGGGCCGAAATCATAGTGGGCTTTGGCAGCTGGTATATCGCCCTATCATCGCTGTCGGTCGCCACATGGTGATACGCCCCAGCATGGCAAAGTCGTGCCTTCGGCTCCACTGCACGGACCCAACCGCAAGAGCAACTGCGGCGAAACGACCTGCGCCAGGCATCTGAAACTGCAAATCATCTGCACAACATGGGGATTGGCCAAAAATTGCCTACACAAAAAATACAGAAAAACGAGCTGGGGACCCTCCCCTCTCAAAAAATATGATTAGTACCAAAATCACTTAGTTATGAAATGTCAGTACTATAAAGCATCAATTGGGTAGCTATCGCAATTCATGCGCTTGTCCACAGCTACAGCAAGCTCACCACCCCTGAGAGACTCAGCAAGCTCTGCCTGTGTGCCAAGTAGGTTTTTCTGCCTGGCAATTCACCATGCTCTGTGCAGCAAACTCCCAGCTTGAGTCAACAATCTCGCAGACTGTTTACGCATTAATCACCTGAACTATTGGTTAATCATGGTGGTTAATGATGGTTGATAGTGGTTGATGATAATGGTGACCAACTGTTTTCTGTGCAGTCATCTTCAAATTTGTGAGGCCCAGCAATCACATCCTGGGTGCTTCTTCAGTTCATTCTACTGGCCAGTTGATAATGTTACATAGGTGTATAGGCGCAGTATACATCATAACTTGTTCATGATCGTCCCCCAAATGCACACTGGTGATTTCGACCAGGTCTTCACTTTGACAATTGTTCACTTAACCAATCTCACCAATCACATTATTCAATCATATCTTCAACCATACAGTAGAAAAACGTCTCATCAACGTCTGACTAACGTCTCATTGTCGTCTGACGAACGTCTCATGAGCGTCTCGTTTTGACGTTTCATTCCCCTTGTCATTCACCCTGTCATTACCAAACCGCCATGGCCATGGCCAGCAGCCTGCGCAGCCTGCGCAGAGTGGCACTTTGCACGCGAAACTGCGAGCGGGACGACTGAGACCTGGCGGGGCGCTGGTTGCCTTGCTAAGAATCGCTACCAATAGGGCGTTGTACATCTTTTTCTTGACTCATCTTGGTACTATATCTTGACATAGTATCTTTATACAACCAGTATATCTTTATACAACCAGTATACTATATCTTGATACTCAAGAAATCTAAAGTGTACTATATCAGACTACGTCTTTGTACCCTGTACATCTCTATACTATTGCGATAGAGGGAAAGACGATCAAATTGCGGGAAGATGATCATGTACTGCTGTTATAAATGATCATGAGCAATCGGGGAATGATGACCATAGGGAAACATGTTGATATTGTCTCTGGTCAACAATACAGGGAACTGAGGACGATATGGCTAACCCATTTTATTGACAATAATAACAACAGCATATCTAATCGTCTGAGAAGAGGATACTGTTGTTATTAGTAACTCATAAACAGAGGATACCTGCTAATTTGATCGATCAGAACCATGGCAGGGGATATACCAACAAAATCCAACCCCCACAGCTGGAAGTAAACTAATAATTCATGAGTTCGTCAATGATCGGGGTGACAACCAAAATCACTGACCACATCTAAGAACGGCTAGATTTGTTAGTTTACGACCTAGCAAGCTACATCTCTATAGCAATGTCATTCAATATCCACCAAACAATTGGTGCCTTTGTTTTAGACCAACTTAGAATAACTACCAGGTGTTTTAGGGGCACTATAGGGCACCCCTCCATACACCAAGAGGATTCATATTGGACTGTGGGATCCTAAATAGATGGTGCCCTCGAACCATCTGAAAATGACTATCAATGTTTAGAGCTATCTAGTTCACTGGCAAACCTCTATTAGTCTATTTCTGTACGTATTAACTTACTTATGATTATGATACACTTATTTATATATATATATATTATCATGTTGGTTCTCCATTGCACAAAAGAATATCCAGGGAAGTTTCGAATTTCCTGAGGAGAATGACACCATCGAAGCTAGCCATGGTATGTACTTGAGCCGAAGGCAAGCCCAATCAGGCGCTAATGATGTGCCTGCGTCCCGGGACGAAGGGCAGATGCCAACACGCCGTCTGATTCCATAGCTGATTTGGAGTGTCCTTGAAACGAGGCTACCTCCTACCTCTCCTCATGCTACGGGTGCTGCATCTTTGAGTGGTTGTCCTCCTGCAATCTTGATACCCAAACTGGTTCCATAGGTGATTCCACTTGCAACTGAAAAAAGAGAAACTGTCTGCAACAGCCAGGCCAAATCGGGTGACTTAAGCTGCTGGACTGGCATAGCATCTTAATTCAATCGAAGTACATAGGCAAACTCTGGCAGAATGACAATATGCAGCTCACAATCTAGCTCAACGAATCTTGGCTTGAGAAAATTGGCTAATTCATGAAACTGCATGTTGGCCAAAGATTGGGCGCGGGGATAGCTTAAGTTCCAGGCAGTTTCCAGTAGGGACTCAATATAATCTGAATGATCAAAAATGGATGTCAATGGGTATATAATACAAGATTGAGCTGATGTGGCAACGGAGTGAGCCAGGACACGAAAGTTGCTGCCAAGCAAGCAAAAGCAAAGCCCTGAAAAACAATAAAACGCTGCATCCATTCCGTGTGGGATGGCAGACCTGATACCTTTTGTAAGTTGAAAGAATCTCTCAGAACATCTAGCTGCAACAAATGTGCTGCCTAATCGTTACACGTTGCCGGGGAATCTCTTGCGCATCGTTCCAGTTTTTGGACGCTGAGAGTCCAAAGACAGCGATCACAACGGCCTGGGCACAAACTTTGGGGTCGAGCTGTGGCAAAAATGGAGGGTTCTCAGAACAGGGGAACCCCCCAATCCCCAAAGCGGTTGGTTCATTACTCTAAATGCTTGAGATTGGATGATATGGGGGTACCCTTATTTTGAGAAACCACCAAATGCTTCTGAAAAGCCATTCTACTGACTGGTTCGTGGGAATCTCACAGTGGGTTGAGTAGAAAAAAACTGTACACCAGCAGGTAAGACTCATAAATATGCATGAAGGATCACAATCAACTGCTAATTTGCCGAATTCATGCACTGCAGGGTGATTTCCCATCAGCCTCACGAGGACAGGCCGCTTGGCAAAGCTTTCTGTGGATGGATCCCAAACTGCCTGCACCGCCAATGCCAGAAACATGAGTTTTACACAAAGTACATGAGAGCTCTCACAAATCAAGGCTGGCCTATCGTCTGATTGATGTGTCTACAGTCTATGGTGTTCATGAGCTGGATGTGTATCAAATATCATAAAACTGATCCCTTTGGCTTCAACCCTCACAAATGTACAAGTGTCTTTTTTTGGCACTGTTCAAGCAGAGTAATGCAGAGGAAAAAAGATGTCTGAAGCAAAACCCACCCGCAGCTGGCAAGGCTTTGTGACGTAGAGTTGTAGGTGTTCAAAGTCATTCCATCGACAGCAAAAAATGGCTTCCAGACGTTAAGCGATGGATGTGGTGGACTGTACGGGTCTTCTGTACACCGAAGATCTGATTCCACGCATCTACAGTACATGAGTCTACCCGTATATAATAGTCATAGATACATCTCATTGCCAGAGTCAGAGATGTCTTCCCTCTATATCTCTTTCCTTATGTTTTGCTGCTTTGGGGTCCATGATATCTCGTATGCCTTTTGTTGCTCCCGTCTGCCAGTGCGCACCCACTGCAACGTTGCAACACGCCCGTTTTTGGCAGCCTGGAAACAGGAGTCGCTGCTTACCCACATTTGTGGATGGGGGTTTGACCCTTGGTTTGGGTTTGTCATGAGGCTCTGGCCACGTGCTAAACATCACAATGTGCTCAACATCACTCAACATGCTCAGGAAAAGAAAAGTTTGATCCTAATCTCGCACAGGGAAACGATGCAAGGCACTACGACAGCAAGCTGACAACGCCCTAGTAATTACTTGGTCCCTGACAGACCAAGGAGGCTTGTCGCGGCCTGAGTTCTCCCACAAAACTCTGTGTGTCTGACATGTTGTGACGGCAAGGCCTGGGGTTACAGTATCATCCAAAAATATCCAAAATATCCACAAGCTTGTTTATGCTTGTTGATGCTCGTTGTACCCACCCTCCTGTTTCTGGAAAACCTGTCTATGGCAAAGCAGCAGGGTGTCCAAACGTTTTAGGATCTCAAAGGTGCCTTTGGGGTAGCCGACCATGCTGGTTGATCACCCCAACGGTTGTTGTGTTCGATTCTTGGCTGCTTGGACGACCATCTCAAGTGGTTGTAAGTGGTGAATTACTCGCCATGTTCATAGCAATAGTATCATGCAACCATTTAACCATACACTGTACACCATGACTGGCCAGCCACATCGCCATGTCGGTGAACTAGCGAACTCGGGTTGTATTTTCTTCCAGCCCCAGGAGCCTATCCTTGTCCCCAAGGCACTGAAGTCTGACAACAGTCCAATAACCAGTTTGAGAAATCCACCGTCCAGATCATCAAAATGTTGTTGTCGACAGCGTAAATGGATCAACAAGCGAATTTCTAGGCTTGTTATACACATACTTTTTGATATATGTTGATATATGTTGATATATGTTGATATATGTTGACATATATATATATATATCGATATATGTCGATATATCTGAAAATCTGTTGCATCTTGTACTCTTTATATCGAAGCACCAAACTGCGGCTCAGCTGCCACCATCCACAAAGGCCGTACAAGCGCCTCGAGCCGCTTGTTCACTTAGCTGAGCTTCCCCCCGCGCTAACCACCATGGATTCATTAGTAAATGCGTCAGTTCCTCCGAGCTGAAGATCTGCAGGAGTTGGATGGCTGAAATATGCTGAAATCATAAACCAACTAGACTATGTCCCTGCAAGAACACAAAGTGACTTGAGACTAGACTATGTTAGACTCAGAATCTGATTGGCTTTGTGCAGTGAGCGTCCCCAAAGTAAATGGAATGAAGGGTCCATGTTTTTGGTGTAAGTCCATCCCAGGGTTTTTTTCCAGGCCCCTATGAGCAATGAACATCCCTTGCCACAATCCTAAGTACAGCCGTCGCTAATCTTCTCTGGACCAAAAAAGCAAATCCAATGACTTCTTGCCCTTGACATCCCTTCAGTACAACCTGTACAACCAGGATTAGTATATAACCTGTTGCGAAGTGGGGATGCACATCCAAGTAGCAAAAACGACCATATGGGATTCTGCAAGATTCTGCAAATACGCAAGATGTAGAGATAAGTTCTCCGGGGAACCAGCTCGCCATCCTGCCTTTTTCAGACAATCGATTTGCAATCTTCCAGTCGCTGAAGAGTTTGCTCCAGAAGAGATAAAAGCCTAGGTACAAGAAAATCAATATCAAACTTGTGATCAACAGACCCGGACACAAGCGTTTCTATCTTCACTCACATCTAGTAGCTCACAGCTCACACCTGAGTTTGCGACCAAAGCGATTCACATATGATGCTGCAGCCTGCCATCAGCAAAACAAATATCCGCGAAATACGACGTTTGAGTGGCACTAGGAATGCGGGTGCAGCGATTTAAGCAAGCAAATGACATATAGGGGGTCCTACAACATCCAAATTGGGAATATCAAAAAACCAACTGTTGTCTACAAAAGATGGTTTTGTATGACTTTATTCTGCAGGTCGTGTGGACTTACCACAACACCCCCAATGATGGATACCGCAAATGTAAGTTCTTAGTTCTTAGTGAGCAGCAGTTACGAGTACTGCACACCTTCGTTCTGTGTGATGTGTGTTCAGATAAGCAAACGTCTGAAATCAAATGCCCTGAGTCTGAGAGTCTCGCATTAAAGTCTTGACCGCGGCGGTAGGAGCCGCAGAATCTCAAGCTCCCTCCGGATAAAGGTCCAATTCCTACGGAAATCTCGTGGAATGTTAGCAAAGTTGAAGATGTTGGTTGATGACAGATGACCACAAAATAGAGAGGGTGATGCGGTCATACTCCCTGCAAATATGGTGCTATCATGATTGTCCTCAACGAGGACAAACACAATCATCAGGAGCAGCGGCAACATCATCCAGGTCGTCATCGTCATTGTCATCGTCATCATCGGGGTCATGATGAACGTCATCATCCATCATGGGAAGCCCCTTGCACAGCCCTTAAGGGAGCCTTCAACAACGATCCCCCACCTGTGTGCATAGATGTATGTTTAGACCTTCAAGTAGTCAGCGGGGTGGGTTATACATCTAGGGATTCCACTCCGTAGCCCTTAAACTGCCCGCACTTACAGACCTCGGGTCCAAATCCTCCATCTGCAGCAAAAGTGGTGCTGGGGAAAGGGTTAAGGTGTGTCCAACATGGGCTTTAAACACCAAGCACGTGTCATAGCAAACCCAAACCTGAAGTGTTCAAGGTCCCCCATGGTCCCCTAAGGTCCCCCATGCCCTGTTTCCCGAGTTCGGCTGTCCTTGTTCGGCTGCTGCCGTCCAAAGGAACCGCGGCAACTCGCTGGGAACATCGATGTCCACGACCACCTGGGCGCCAACAGGATCCAACGGCAGGGAATGCTTGTGAAGGTGGCAATGAAGATGATAATAATGATGTGTGAAAGTGGCAGTGAAGATGATGGTGGTGGTGATGATGATGATGATGATGGTGATGGGGATGGTGATGGTGATGGTGATGGGGATGATGGTGATGATGGTGATGATGGTGATGATGGTGATGATGGTGATGATGGTGATGATGGTGATGATGGTGATGATGGTGATGATGGTGATGATGGTGATGATGGTGATGATGGTGATGATGATGGTGATGATGATGATGATGACGATGACGGTGACGGTGACGGTGACGGTGATGGTGATGGTGATGGTGACGATGATGATGGTGATGATGATGGTGATGACGATGACGATGACGATGATGGTGATGGTGATGATAATGATGATGGTGATGATGATGATGATGACGATGACGGTGACGGTGATGGTGATGATGGTGATGATGATGGTGATGATGATGATGATGATGATGACGATGACGATGACGATGATGATGATGTTGATTATAATGATGATGGTGATGATGATGATGATGATGATGACGATGACGATGACGATGATGATGATGTTGATTATAATGATGATGGTGATGATGATGATGATGATGATGACGATGACGATGACGATGATGATGATGTTGATTATAATGATGATGGTGATGATGATGATGATGATGATGACGATGACGATGACGATGATGATGATGTTGATTATAATGATGATGGTGATGATGATGATGATGATGATGACGATGACGATGACGATGATGATGATGTTGATTATAATGATGATGGTGATGATGATGATGATGATGATGACGATGACGATGACGATGATGATGATGTTGATTATAATGATGATGGTGATGATGATGATGATGATGATGACGATGACGATGACGATGATGATGATGTTGATTATAATGATGATGGTGATGATGATGATGATGATGATGACGATGACGATGACGATGATGATGATGTTGATTATAATGATGATGGTGATGATGATGATGATGATGACGATGACGGTGACGGTGATGGTGATGATGGTGATGATGGTGATGACGATGATGGTGATGGTGATGGTGATGACGATGATGGTGATGGTGATGGTGATGGTGATGGTGATGACGATGACAATGACGATGACGATGACGGTGATGGTGATGATGGTGATGGTGATGGTGATGGTGATGGTGATGATGATGCTGATGACGATGACGATGACGGTGACGGTGATGGTGATGGTGATGGTGATGATGATGATGGTGATGGTGATGGTGATGGTGATGATGATGATGGTGATGGCGATGGTGATGCTGATGGTGATGATGATGTTGGTGATGATGGTGATGACGATGATGATGACGATGACGATGACGATGATGGTGATGGTGATGGTGATGATGATGATGATGATGACGATGACGATGACGGTGACGGTGATGGTGATGGTGATGATGATGATGGTGATGGTGATGGTGATGCTGATGATGATGATGGTGATGGTGATGATGATGGTGATGACGATGATGATGACGATGACGGTGACGATGATGGTGATGGTGATGGTGATGACGATGACAGTGACAATGACGATGACGGTGATGGTGATGATGGTGATGGTGATGGTGATGGTGATGGTGACGATGACGATGACGATGACGATGACGATGACGATGGTGAT
>VSDK01021882.1:17176-50129 GCA_009767595.1 Symbiodinium kawagutii
TGATGATGATGATGATGATGATGATGATGATGATGATGATGATGAGTGTGCCGGTCACGGTGATGACGACCATTGGAATCTATGCGAAGTAGCGATGTCGGCAGCAATAATACGGCCAATTTGCATGGACCGCCCTGACCAACCGATTTGGCCGCACTTCGTAACCTTAAAAACCTGATCATCCGTAAACCCTAAGCCTAAATATGATTCAGCATTCAAAATCACATGGTACAGCCAATATTTCGGATGAACAAAAAGAGTTGTTCTCATGAGAATCGTGGTAGGCTTGGGCAAACCACGGACGTTGCGCGCAATGATACCGATGGTGAGAATGACGATCATGATCATGGTAATCCCGATAATGCAGTGATTACTACTTGCAAACTCCTCGATGGAAGATAGCCCCCACAAACCAGGCAGGTTCATACCTCCTTGTAAAAACCAAGCAGCAAATGGTTCATTCTCCACACTCACAACTCGAGCGATGTAAAGAAAACAAATAAAAACAGCCGGTGCTGCTCCTTGACCCATCAACATGGGGGATTTGGCGCCTACTTGTTGAGTCCATCAGTTGTTCCAAGCAGAAAATCAATGTAGCTTCAAGATTTCTGCGGGACCTTAATTTGGGATGCTTGGGGGGGTGAGTGATGGGCCTAGGGCCCAATCGAGTCACACTGCCTACAAGCACTGCGAGCTTTTTTGTCAAATTCCAAACAGGAGAACCCCCTCGCGATTTACATAATCTCAAACACATCTAAAAACCAACAAAGATCTCAAAATTACTTGGTACTCAAAAAATCTCAACAATTCGCAGCACAAAAATTCTCCACACTCCTTCCCCCACTCCTTCCCATCTCCTTCCCATTCCTTCCCCCCTTCCCTGTTCTGGTTCAGCGGTCACGCCTCCAAGGCTTCTGGTCCTTCGACCCGCACGGTCCGGGCGGCCGAGAGGCGCATGTCCCATGCCTCGCAGGATCTGCATCTTCGGTGTTCGGATTTTGGATTCTTGTGATTTCATGACATCTAGAACTTGGGATGTGGAAAAAATGGCTGCTTTCTCAAGACATCGGCTTTTTTTGACGGGAAAAATGGGCTTTCGTTGGTTATAGAAAAAACGATCCCCTTGCTGAATGATGATTCCCTCCCCGCAAACCCACCAGGATCATTGGTGCTCGCAACCACCAGTTGAGGAAGCCACTGAGCCAGTACGTCCTGCAACGCGTCCTGCAGGGAGTCACTGAATCAGGACTCAAGGATGATAAGCAAAGAAACTGGGGCATGAGATCAACCAACCAACCAACCAACCCACCAACCAACCGACCGACCGACCAACCAACCAACCAACCGGCTCACCAATATCATCAATTCAAACAATAATCATTCACTATGAACGAGCAACAAAGAACCATTCAGACCAGTAAGACGAAACAGTCAAGGACCAGCACTTTGTGAATGCCAACTCTCAAAGGTGGCTATCAAACCTTGGATTAGAATGGCTGTCCATCAGAAGTGTTTACACTGCCATGCACACAATGGCAACATCTTGGGGTAACTTTGTCCCTCAACGAGCTTTCAGATATGAAAAACATTTAAACAAACATGGTTGATTTCCATTGGGCTCTTTAAAAGCTTGTGTGCCAAGACTATTGTTTCCTCAACGGATTTCTGCACGAGGCCAAAGGTCAGACGCCAATTCTTCTGAGATGCTGACCTTCGCGCGACCTCTTAACTGATTGGACCGGCTGCACTGTCACCGTCTGGGTCTCAAGGTGTGTTTCCTCGAAGAGCGGCGTCAGGTACACAAAGTGCCACAAAGGAACTGTTTCCAAAAGATGATGTGGAAAGATTAAACAACAATTGATAAATCGAGATGTGTTTCATATATTAATCAATCAAGAAACTCTTTCGTATTTTCATCTTTGTGAAAAGCAGAAAGAAAGACAACTCTTGGAAACCCTATGGCTGGCTGTCTAACTGTCTGGCTGTCCTCCAGGTTTCAAATGTTTTCACCGATTCTTCATCAAGTCCTACCAAAAGCCCTGCACCCACCAGCACCCACCAGCACCCAGGCAACGTCTCTGTCCTCCAGCAACCTTTCCAGGTCTTGCTTTGGACCTGCCCCAGGAGGTACATGCTACATGGTTCCCCATGAGAAGTCAGAGTTGCGAAACCATCCTCATGAATTTGTGATAAGGCGCATGAAGTGACTTGAAGTCGTGCCAAAGTTGTCCTTTTTTCGCTCTCCTTCAGGGTGGCTGGGTCAGCAGTTGCCTGTCGCAGCTGCCCCTTTTTGGGTTCCGTCGCCCACTACCTGCCCTGGCCAGACTCAGAAGCTTTGAACCTTTCGCAGTTTTGTGCTGTGCAGGTTTCCTGCTGTTGTTGTTGAAGGTCATCTTGCCATCACAGATCAGTTCTTGTGTTGAGTGATTCATGGTAACCTGCTCGAGATGCCAACTCGCTAAGAATTCCATCTCCCAATTTTCGCAGCTCTCTCGTTTTCATCTTTGGCAACTCTGTCATCAAATCATCCAGGTGGAGGACCGACTCAACGCTTGACGCTGCTTTGGACTCGGCAACTTTGGCCTTCGTTGGCTTTGCTTTGGCCGACGTAGTCCTTGATGTCCTTGGTTCTTTCTCTGGTGTCCTTGGTGCTGACTTTGGCTTTCGTGGCGTTTTGGATTGCGCTCCAGTTCCACTGGCAGATGACTGGCATTCCGCTTTGCAAATCTCTGTGTGATTCAGCTGCCTGTCTTCCCAAAATCGTTTTTTCAGCTCCTCCTCACCATACTCCTCAACAAACATCTTGCAATACGAGGCTAAGCGCTTGTCATAGTCTCCCATGCCCATCTGACCAAAGCCCAGTCCAGGGATGTGGTCACTGACCCCGGGACCGAAGAGATATTTCTTCCCCTCATGCTGCTTGACGCCATACTCATGCTTGGTAAACATGGTATCGCAGGCCTCGTCTACGATCTCCAGGAACTCATAGCTAGCCACGGTGGCTCTCCGCAAGAGCTGTTTCTCAATCAAGGTCCGATTGATCTTGAAGAAAGAAGCGGAGCAGGCATCGCATCGGAACCACTCAAAGTCATCATCCTGCGCCTTTGCACAGGCCAACAAGACCAGAAGGGAAATGCTTCGCATGCCGGATCTTGAACCAGGTGCTTGCCAGAGCGCGGCGCGGGTCCAGAGCTGGCGCATCCAGAGTTGATGATTCAATGCACCTCCTCAGGTGGCTATATGAACCTCCACCTACTGCAGGATTTCGTGCATAGCTCATCATCAACTTCTCCGTACAAAATCCTAACTACTAGCCATCCAACCAACCCAACAACCCAACCAAGCCAACCAACCAGTAGCAGCAACTCCAAGCTGGTTTCAGGCAGCCCTGGTGGCCTCCTTCCTGGATCTTGCCGCAGCAGTGCAGCAGTGTCTCGTAGCATCGACGCAGCCTGGGCTGCGGTTGGAGGCAATGCCCTGTGAGAACAGTGATGGTGAACACTGGCTTTCTAGTGGCTAATGGCGAATAGATTTGAATACTGGCCACTAATGATAAATAGTGGTTGAATTTGGCTAAGAATGGTCGATAAAATTCTCAATTCTCAGCTAGGCCCAGAAGCAGGTCTGACATCAACCTGTTCAAGTATGAAACATTCCAGCTTTTTGTGGTATTCCTGAGATGCCCTGTGCGAGTTGCTTCATCTTGTTGGCCACAGTCCCAATCCAATCCATCATGGGATTCGCCAGTACCAACTTGTGAGAAACCAATTCGCAGAAGGTGATGTCATCCCCGGTACTTATTGGTTGCTACCATGAATTCAATCGTTCCCACTGCCTTGTATTTACAAATAACAGCGCATCAATCTGATGATGTACATCTAAAATGTTTATTTATTTATATATATATATATATATATGGTACCCCCCCCAAAACCTACCTTTCTTCTACATCTTCTGCACTTGGAGCATTTCTGTTCCCATTGGAAGCTTTGAAGCGCTTTAAAGCTTCCTGGGTGGGCAAAAATGATTTAAGTACCCAGGCTGATGCTGACCATCTCCTGTGCTGGAGCCTGGGTACTTAGAGCATTTCTGTTCCACCATGAAGCTTTAAAGAGCTTTAAAGCTTCCTGGATCCAAGATCCAAGATCCAAGATTTCAGGAGCTTAATGCCTGACAATTTTGGATCTTGGATCTTGGATCCAGGAAGCTTTAAAGCACTTTAAAGCTTCCTAGGGAAGCAAAAATGCTCTAAAGCTTCCTGGGTGGGCAAAAATGATTTAAGTACCCAGGCTGATGCTGACCACCTCCTGTGCTGAAGCCTGGGTACTTAGAGCATTTCTACTCCACCATGAAGCTTTAAAGCGCTATAAAGCTTCCTGGATCCAAGATCCAAGACCCAAGATTTCTGGAGCTTAATGTCTGAGAATCTTGGATCTTGGATCTTGGATCCAGAAGCTTTAAAGCACTTTAAAGTTTCCCAGGGGAGCAAAAATGCTCTAAGTACACAGGCTCCTGCTCACCACCTCCTGTACTTAGATTCTTTACCTTACCTCTACAATATTTTAAGCACCCTAATCCCTACTCTATATATACCCAGGGTTCTGTTAATCATCTTGTATACTCAGTAAAAGGCAAAAATCAAGCAAATATACTCTAAATACCCAGGTACATGTACCTTGGTATTTACAATATATTTGCTTGATTCTTGCTTTGTACCTTGGTATTTACAATATATTTGCTTGATTTTTGCCTTGGGAGCAACATGCTCTAAGTACACAGGCTCCTGCTCACCACGTCCTGTACTTAGATTCTTTACCTTACCTCTACAATATTTTAAGCACCCTAATCCCTACTCTATATATACCCAGGGTTCTGTTAATCATCTTGTATACTCAGTAAAAGGCAAAAATCAAGCAAAATATTCTAAATACCCAGGTACATGTACCTTGGTATTTACAATATATTTGTTTGATTTTTGCCTTGAAAAATTGATATGATTTTTTGCATGGATTGAAGGTTTTGCATACATCAATGTGACAAGGTCTGGTGCAACATGGGCAAGCACAAGTACAATTTCAATGGTATTTGCAGTGTTTTTGGCTACCATGCCATGATCATGATCAGGAAAAGCAAATCAGATATTGGAAAAATGGACACAGGATGCTGGCCCAATTGGCATTTTCAGGTTCATATGGTTTTTTACAATGTATTTGTTCATTCATATGAACCTGAAAATACCAATTGGGCCAGCATCCTGTGTCCATTTTCCCAATATCTGATTTGAATTTCCTGGTCATGATCATGGCATGGTAGCCAAAAACACTGCAAATAACATTGAAATTGTACTTGTGTTTGCCCATGTTGCACCAAACCTTGTCACACTGATGTATCCAAAATGCTGCAGCCACTTGAATGCAACATATTTCCAGGAAGGTGAAACTTACAAAATCTGAAATTTTAGCCACAATGTGATTGAACAAATACACTGTAAAAAACCATATGAACCTGAAAATGCCAATTTGGCCAGCATCCTGTGTCCATTTTTCCAATATCTGATTTGAATTTCCTGATCATGATCATGGCATGATAGCCAAAAACACTGCAAATACCATTGAAATTGTACTTGTGTTTGCCCATGTTGCACCAAACCTTGTCACACTGATGTATCCAAAACCTTCAATCCATGCAAAAAATCCTATCAATTTTTCAAGGCAAAAATCAAGCAAATATACTGTAAATACCAAGGTACATGTGAAATAGGTAGGTTTTGGAGGGGGGGATGGCATATATATATATATATATATATATATATATACATATAAATATAAATATATATATATATATATTTATATTTATATTTATACACATAAAAATATATAATTATACATAATTTCACATCATTTCACATCTATCCACATGATATCTGTCCGGTTTCGCTCACAACTTGTGTGCCCAGACTCTGCGAAGTTGCCGCTGCCCTCGCGCTTGGTCGAGTCAGGGTGGTGCCGCCAGGCTGCCTGACGAGGGGCCTTGCTTTAAAGGTAGCAATGTTGGGTTTTCCCTCCAGTGATGCAGAGGTGGTTCGGTGGTTTGGATTCTTAATTAATGCAGGTAATGATATGTAATGATAATTAATGGAGGTTCTTGGGCTCTTAATGTTGCATGTTTTGGATTCTCAATGTGTTTGGAGCCTCTCAATGTTGCAGGGAGCCCAGATGTTGAGTTGATTAAATCATGGTGGCTACCGCTTTGACGCGGACCACAGCCATGACTACGGTGGCAATGACCATAACAACAGCAACACATCAGAACAATGATGAAATATTATTAGGAACACTTGGAGGAACGGTAAGAGGAACGGACAGAAAAACACCGCAACAACAAAAACGACAAAGACAGTGACCAATTTCAAATGTTGGAATATTTGGCCACAAACCTTGAAGCGAGACAATCATCAAACCGTTGGGAGCCAATGTAGCAATGCTCATTGATTCATGTGATGCTTCAAGACATGAACTATGTCTTTACATAAACATCCGCACCGAACGCTACCTACATTGGACCTGAGATTTTCCGGGGCATTGGTTGATGCAACTTGTCATTTGCGCTGGATCTGGTGGATAGTGGCCTTTCACTAGAAAGAACAGCTACAGTAACTACCATTTGGTGAGCCACTCCTGGGGGCCGCTCCTGGCCTCGCTCCTCCTTCAAAGGACCAGTGGCTGTACTACCCTGCCTCCCAACCACCTGCCAGTTATATAAGCCTCAACGACCAACTGCAGGCCTCCAGAAATGCCGCGCGCAACTTGACGCGTTCCAAAGGGCCCAAGTGTAAGCCCAGCACGCGTCTTGAAGCTCGGCAACCTGCTTCACAGATCAGTTGTGAAAGTGTGACAACTTGCGCATGTTAACAGGTACACGAATCAACGGTCAGATTAACGCACATTTTCGTACTGTTGATCAGTGGATCTTTTGGTGGATCGTTTAGTGAATCTTTCTGGGACTTGTAATTGAAGCTCTATCCATCTTTGTCCTGATTCCAATGCACTGGATAGTTGGTTAGCAAAACTTACCAGCCAGAACTTTGCCAGCTTCATCTTCTCACCAACGGCAGTCGACACGCGACCCCGTTTTGGGACCTTTGGCACTGGGGCATTCCGAGGCACAGCGCACCTCAGCAATGCCATAGGCCAAGGCATTCATGCCATGTGTGTTTTCGTTTCCGCCAGCATTTTGTCTCAGCATGGTCCAGCAAAGTTACAGATGTAAAGCGGACGATTTCATTCTACTGCCGAGCAAGAGCCAAACATCATATGTTTTTTCATTCTACCTTCCATGATGCAGCAGCCAGTCACAATGGAGCCACACGTCATTCTACTGCCGAGCAAGAGCCTGCTGCAAAAAGATGTCGATCGCACATGGAGCCCACACGGCTCCTCAAAAACATGCAGTGGAGGTTGGCCGCGTTTAAACATCAGGGTACATGTGCGCATGCTATACGACCGGATACCAGTATATACATATACACATACACATATGTACATAATGTATCATAATGTACCAGTATGTACATTCGCATGTACATATACTGTATTTATATATTTATATATATATATATGTATGATCTATTTGTTCTGCAAATATATATATATATATATTTATATATAGAAAAACAATCATACAAACTCCCAACATACGATGCAATATCAATGATTCAGGTCTGGTATGCTCAGGCCGGCTATGGTCATTGACCACGCTTCACATGTCTCTGATGTTTTCCCCAGGCTCCAGGGCAATCATTGGCCCTCAGGGTGTTGTGGACGGAGGATTCTACATATGCTGATCCAAAAATGGCATGTTGAAGGGACCCAAGACCCATCTCCATCAGATACATCTGGATTGCTAAAGCCATGTTGTCCAATGGCTCGTAGGGGCAATGCCAGGTTCAGTGATGTTGAGCCGCATAGGCCTGCTGATGTGTCATCAATCCCTACAAACAGGACGCATGAACTTTTTGATGCACATGCTGAGGGCCGATCTTCCAAGATTATTGCTTAGATGTACAGTAGTATCCTCAAGCCAAATCCAGCTGTCAAATCTAAGTAAAGGAAGAATCCATGGGAGTTTCGGAGTCCAACTTGGAATCTGCAGGATTGAAGGATCCCCGAAGGATCGCTGAAGGATCACTGAAGAATTCCATGGCAGTACATCGCTGGTCCTCTCTGTCGCAGCATGAGGCCATGATCTTCAAGGCTTTGAGGCGTCGCGCAAGGCCAGTGATGCCATGTGGAGACCGTTCTATCACTAGTGGTTGGTCATAGCGACGGTCTAGACACCTGCCATTGATATCCATTGAAATCCATTGATCAGCTGTACCGTCGCAATGATACAATTTAAGTCCCATGTCATTCTGGACTCACAGGAACTATATAGTTGGCACCTGGACTTCTGTGATTCGTTGGGAATTGGTGTGGACACCTGCCTTGTTGCGGATGGGGCAGCCATGAAAATCCCAGCATGCTGGGTGTTTCAGAAAGACTTCTTGCTCAGCAAAGTCAGATTAGGCCACCTAGGAGTTCTTGTCTTGGCATCGCTGTCTCTGCTTTATCCCAAAAGTCTGCCCTGCTTCCATCTTCCTTTGTCACCTTGATGACTTGCAATGCTTGAGCTGAACGGAGGAGCCTTGGTCAGCTGACGGTCTACTTGCATCGCTGCTTTAGAGCAAACAGATCGACCTCCATGGTTAGATGTTATTCAACTTAATTTTGAATCTGATTCTGTGGGACACAGTGCTGAATCTTCCAAGGGCCCCTGTCAAGAGCTTCTTGGGTATTCTTGGAGAAAAACGACAAGATTGGAAAATCGCTTCGTTTTGTGAACGTTGCTTTCAAAAGGAGTTTGATATGTCTCACCTATTTGCATTTCGCATCTCCCTGTGAACATCCTGTCTCTCCTGGTTTGGTTGCAGCCAGCCATGGTTGCAGAATGAGTTGGGCGGCGGAAGCCCACCATGCTTGAATTGTCTAATCAATCAGTTGGACTATGCTTCATAAATAATCACTTGGACTTGCCTTAGAAGAATCAAATCCAGGATTCTTCTGTTCCTGAATCCTTCCCACTTCTCAGGTACCGGGAAGAAAAACGGAACACCTGATGTCGTTTCCCGCACCACTGCGGTCATCAGCAGCTTTTCTATGTGTCACTTTCACCTCTTCCCGAGTGTTTGGACTGAAGCGGTCGGCCAATGATTCCAGAGCAAAGGCCCGTACTGTTCAGACCTCGGTGTTGAGACATCCGAAAGGCCTTCACATCAATGGCAAGGATATGCAAGGATCTCTAAAAAAATTGGCCATGACTGCCTTGGGTCATGTCACATATGTCACATCTCTGGTGCAAACGTCTAATGAGTGGCTTCTGCTCGCCTCTCTACGGAAGCTTTGCACTGGACTTGCTGCCACAGAGCTTTGATCCAACGCACATCTGCAGGAAATTCCAACCCTGGCAGAAGCGCTTCGCAAGGAGAAAACACTTGGAATGGCACTACGAGACAGTTGGACAGTGAGAAAAGCGTAGCTCAAATTGCCAAAGATGCGAACCTTCATACTGTAGTTGTAGAACTCCACAGGAACTAACCAGCTTCCACATTGCGACCCAAATTTGTTCCAATTCTTTGAAAACTCATTCTGAATGTGGGAGAAGTGCAGTCAAAGGCAGTCTGCTGGCATTGATGGAGTACAAACAATGTTGCTACAAAACCAGCCATGGAATGACCGCTGCGTTCTTAACTTACCGGCCTCTCAGCCCCAATCACTTCGTACAAAAACCACACTGGATCTGGGATGTCGACATAGCCTTGGTAGCGTTCACTGGGCCATCTGCATTGCATGGTTTTCAGAAATTCGGACGCAACGAGCGAAGCAAAAACTTGTGGATTGGTTGAAAAACATGACAACTATATCCTATCCCGCCACATCCTGCGACCCCACTATTCTATGCTGAAAGACTGAAGTCACGTCCACAAGCATTATCCCCAGAAACACTAGAAGCTGCAGCAACAGGAGAAAAATCAGCATCACGATTCCAACCACGACCACCACCACCACCACCATCACCATCATCATCATCATCACCACCATCACCATCATCACCATCACCATCACCATCACCATCACCATCACCATCATCATCATCATCATCATCATCATCATCATCATCATCATCGAGTATCATCGTTTGGGAAGCACCTCTACTCTTTTACAGCTCATGCCACAGGTCACTGCAGTCTGACGTCGCCACGAGGCTCTCAGCTTTGGAGAACTTGCCACCCGAATCAATGAACCTCCCAGGTCCCCAAGACTCCCAATGGGTCGGCGTCAGAGCACCCACCATTTTGACCGGTGTGGGCAATTTCTACGGATGTCCGCCCGCAACATCCTTAACCAGGTGCAAGCGTTGACTTGTGCTGATTGTCGTGGCTTACATAAGGCACATAAGTGGTGGTGCACCTCACGTTACAACTGCTGGGGACACACCTCGTGCTAGAAACCATACATCGCCAGGTGCCTTGAGAGTTTCTCAGCTTCCACGAATCGAGACAGGAACTCTGTTTGCTTCAAAGCTCTCCTTCCATTGGCTGGGTCCTGCCCATGGAAAGCGTTGAGGACTGAGATGTCTTGCTACTGGTACAGAACAGTTTACAGAAATATGTATTTCAAATTAATTCAATTGTCTAAAATCATTTAAATTTAGATATGTGGGTGTGCAAATTCAGCATGATTCCAACTAAATCATCGACTCACCGAGCCCCACTACAAGCACCACCACAAGGATTGCTACACCAGGGCAGAATGTCTCTCCTTCATCGCCTCCACCAACAGACTCGCAGATTGCGAGGAATTCTGGGAGGTTGCTCCCTTAGGAAGAACCTGGCAGATGGAAAGTAGGACTCAAAGCCATTGAACACTTCGTCCGATTAGCGGAAGCTATGGAGCTACCCATTGAACAGTCAAACCAAGGAGAAAAATGATCCCAAACTCTAGTTTGTACTGGATAGATCCATGAATCATCTGACATATCATCGTATAACCCTGCAGTACTTTATTTTCTTGGTAGATGATTGCCTCATTGTTTGTTATCATCTCCAGTTTTGTACCACTGCTGGGTGTGTTCACAAAAAGCATTTCCAGGAGGCGGATGAACAACAGCCCATAGACATCAGCAAACGAGGGTGTCAAAACCAACAAATCACCTAAACAAATCCTAAGCTTTGAATTCAACGATTTGGACAGCTAATACATGCTAATACTTGTTTAATACACGAGTCTTGTGGCCGACCCATGAGTCAATCTGAGTCATCAGCACTTGCCGGTGCACCTGAAGATCTTTCAAGTCTTCGTTGTAGGCCTTGGTGGCCTCTGTTCGGACTTCTGTCAAGGTGGCAGGGTCAAAGTACCAACCTCTGATAGCAAGCAGGGGGCAAGCAAAGCTTGGAGAATGCCTCTGGAATGCCTAAGGAGAAAGCTTCGCAATGGAAGAATCTGCTACAGTAAGCAAGTGTTGGATTGATAAATCATGATAAATCAAGCCTAAAGAATGAGAGCGTCAAGAAAGTTTGTCCACCAATCGTACAAACGCTTGTAAGACTTCTCCATGTACTGTCTCCGTCACATGTTATCATTCTGTTGAGGAACCATAGTCCACAGATAGCTGTTCATGCGCCTCAATGTCACGCGTTGTCACCTCAGAATGTCGATGTTCAAATCATGGAAAACTCAGCGAGTCAGCCACCGAAACTCAGTTTCTATTCCACACCGCCAAAGTGTTTGTAGGCGCCCAAAACCATGAGTATGCTGAGTATGCCATCTCCGACGTGACCACAAAAACATCTTAAATATCCAACACTGCACTCATCTCCTCATCTCCTCATCTCCTCATCTCCTCATCTCCTCATCTCCTCGTCTCCTCATCTCCTCGTCTCCTCATCTGCAGTCAGCTTGCTGCAAAGCGTCCACCTGCAAGCGGCCGTGCTTTTCAAACGCTGCGCCAACATTCCTTGGAAAGCTGCAATACACTGTCTCAGCGCTGAGATTGAAGAGTCCTCAAGCAGCTCAGAGAATCAAGTTATCCCCCCGCATCAGAACCTCCACGCTGCGCAGCGACAAGCCGTAACGGCATGTAACGGCCATGTAGCTATCTTCCCTACGCATGACCTCTATTAACCTATGCGTTCGGTTCCACTTGTGGCACTCCCAATGATATTGTGAGCGGATTCCCACAGCAGGCGAGCTATGACTCGCTGTGAGTTCGGGGGCCCCCAAGCCGTTGGATTCCAAGTATTCACGATGCGAGCACGCTCTGATTTTCGGGCAAGCTTCTTGAAGGAACAGTTGGGGTTGCAGCTGCAGTTGATGAATCCTGGGACCAAACAGACCATGCTGCAATCCAACCCTTCAATGGCAGCGAATTTGCAGAATAAAGGATCAGCTACCAAAAACTTGTTTGGTTGATCGAAATTTCAGCGTTTGCAGGCTTCTTCATAGCAAAAAACGATCAAAAATGTCTGCCAATCCCACATCACATCGTGGAACGAATGATAAATGCCTTTGTGACAGATCATGTCTGAACATCTTCATGAATGTCACAGAAATACGGCTGTCTTGGTGTTGGTCCCGAGTAGCTCATGGCATTGCCCTTGGCAAAAGCGTCTATTACAACTCCTTCGCCGGTCCCAATACCTGCCGGTTGTGAGTCTTCAGGACAGCAAGGTATAGGACAACTGAGGACATGCTGAGGACTGTACAATGAGGTGGTCAAGAAAACTGAGAGGTGGTCAAGGAAGAAGAACTATAATGGCATTCCAGAACTATCACAGTATTCCACTAGATCCAATTCATTCCACTCCGTTGCGCTCCCGAAGTCTTCAGTGGTCAAGCTGCTTTCTTCCCAAGCTGCCCAGGGGCCTGCCCATGCAGCGTACAACTCTTCAATGATGAACGGCGAAGCATCACTTTTGCCACGCAGAGCGACTTTGCGCGCCTTGCCGGATGTCAGCACCAAAAGCGCTACCCAAACGCTGAAAATGCCGAAATCAACTGATGTAGAGAGCTGTCATAGTGTAAAATAGCAGTGCAACTGATTGTGAATGTGTATAGACTATTACTATACAATAGCCATCAAACATCATCAAACTCTACGGTATAGTTTGATGGCTGAGATTCAAGCCACTCAACTCCATCCTTAGGCCTCAATCTCCTGGCACCAAAGATCGTATCTCCGCGCTTCGCCGGTGTACTCGCCCAATCGTTGGCCCTTTTTCAATGGGCGCATTGCCTCGGTTGCAGGCTGCGAGCACTGCTGTTGAACCCCCTGCTGAAAGCCGAGAAACGAAGAGACCATGGCCGCAGGGCGGAGCCGGTGCAATGCACAGTGCTTCATGAGTTGACGGCATCGTGAGGGTAGGACTGGGCATTTTCAATCCTTAGGCCGACAATTTAGGATCCAAAGATCGGGTAGGATCCAACTCTTCAACTCCAAAGACTTGCAACTGCTGACATTGAGAAATGTTTCCAAAGATTGGTGAAGAAATGTGAAGAATATGATGCACTTGTGTGAAGGGTGGTTGCATCACTAGCTGCAATGATTCAAGGAAGTATATATGGCACAACCATCCACAACCCCCATCCCCTTGTGACTAATTCTCAGGGTTCAGCCAAGAGGCCATCTCGCATTTCATTTTCGCTCAAAGCTTTGCAGCTCCGTGCAGCTTTCAAAGGAGTCACATAGTGAAGACTCACAGCCTGACTCCAACCTGAAGCTGAAGACGCAGGAAGACGACGCAACAGGAATCATGCAGCAGGGGCTGGAAAACTGGTGAGACCCAAGTCGAAGCGCACTGGCAGTCGACTGAACGGTTGGCTGTACAAGGGTGACAGGTTCACGACTGCAAATCACTCTGCCCAGGAAGAATTACTGCCAACTTTTGAACCCTGCCCCATTCCTGAGGTTACCTCTGGGTTGGCTTCACTGCAGACTGGCCTACATGGTGTTTTCTTCAAGAACGGAACCCCAAAAATGCTTGGTTTATTAGTGTAAGTGATTACATTTGATGATTTGGGGGTCGCCTATTTCAAGAAACACCTACCTCCCTTGCTGCCGCGCAACTGTAACCTTCAGCGGAAAGCTCACTGGAATCCAATCCCGCTAGAGCCTGTGAGAGGACACTGTATCAAGTGGCAAGACCTGCTAGATTTCGATACAGAATTTATGTGTATATATAACATGTATATAATATCTACAAATTTACTAACACCTACATATATGCATGTATGGTGGCTTCTCAAAATAGGGGTGCCCCCAAAATGGTTGGTTACTATGAATGGCTAAGATTGGATGATTTGGGGGACCCCTATGACTTGAGAAACCACCATATAAATATATTTCTGTACATACATGTATGGCATGCTCCGTTGAAATCCGTCCGGTGCAAAGTGGAAGCGTCGGGCGAGACATAGCTTTCATTCACAATAATTCACCTTACGCAGGTGGGGCTGTAGTTTTCCTAATCTTTTTTGGGTCTGAAAATTGTGTTTGAAATTTGTTGATATCAAAAAAATGTGCTTGCATGTTTTTAGATGAGTGGGGATGGAAGGTCGAAACGGGCAGGAAGAATATCTATAATCAAATTGTGTTGTGCATGTTTTTGGAGGATGGATATCCTTCTGAAGCAGCACATTTCGCTCACAAGACGGAACATGGGCGCCAAAATGACGCTCATCGTTCCGAAAAGAGTCGCATTTTGGGGGTAAGAGTGGGGACTGATGATAGCTTGGCCAAAGCCATTGGGGCGCAACACAGGTCGACATGGACCCGAAATGACCCAAATAGGATGGCTTGGGGCAGAGTGTACCTAAGATGTGCTCCAAGTAGGCGGAGCAGCAGCTGTATTTCTGCATTTGGGGAGATGAGCTCCGACATCCGCTCCATGCACAGCAGGCATCTCACATGAGAAAGACCTATGGCAAAGTTGTCCTCTCAAATGCCTGCATCTTCCAGTGCTCTCTCATTTTGGTTACTTATGTTCCTTCTCCTTCTTCCTCCCCTCTCCTTCTTCACATCCTGGTGAAGAAGATTTCAGGCGTGAAACGACCGCAAAAACATGATCCAACAATTGGATTCGTATCCAGCAGTCATCACGTCTTCCACTTGGCAGGTCCCGATCCTATAGTAAGAGGGAGAGTCAAAGGTGATACGGAAACCTTGCCAAGAAAACCTGATTGTCTTTACGGCGACTTGTATGGCAATGGGGGATGCGGGATTGATCCAAGGCATAACTCAGAGAAAGAGTTTGAACACGATTGCAATTCCAGCTGGCCCACGTGCTCACTTGCGTCGGAAACTAGTTTCTTTGATGATGCTAAAGAGTTCTCAAAAGATGGAATACACTATCAATCGGGCAGCAATAAGATACTATCCACAAATGTTGAGAAGCACCCAGAATCATTCTTGCAAACATGTCTCTTGATTCAGGGTCAGCCAACTTCAAACATCCTTACACCAAACATGAAATGCAGTTAAAATACTGCGTTGTCCACCACATCCCCATCACCCCAGAAAATCCCTTCCGGGATAGTCGCGTTTTGGGCCAAGCCAGTTGTTGATCTATGTTGATTTGGGCCAACCCAGTTGAAGGATGGCGATACCCAGAGCCACATTGAAGACGCGCGCAAAGCATGCTCATGTACACTTATTCAACCACGGGTACTACTAGCCTATCCCATTGGTGTTCTCCGATACATGCCCTGAGATCAATCTTGATGTCTGATTCATCATTGGTTCCATCATCTAGACATTCCCTTGTGACTGCATGGTTGTGGGAACCACTTGATTTGGTGAACATCCTAAAAAGAACCACGTTCGTCCTTGCTGGGACGTTCACGTACGCCTGTTTTTTTCTGGTTGCCGCTGGTCAAAGCACGTATTTGTATAAATTTGCATATATGTACATATACATATACATATACATTCACATTACATATACATATACATATGCTCACACACCCCCTAGAACCTACCGAAACAGCATTTTCAATGTTATTCACATCAAAAAAGTGGGTTTTTGAGTAATACTGGCCCAGAGGCAAGAAACATGAAGACACATATTACCATAAGAATTATGTAGATATAGAAGCTAGTAAGTATATACTCACTTAAATGTCAAAAAATACATATATATATATATATATGTATGTATATCCATGCTTGCATTTGATGTGGCGGGAAGTGACCGTAGACACTAA
Organism: Symbiodinium kawagutii; assembly: GCA_009767595.1. Lineage (NCBI taxonomy): Eukaryota > Dinophyceae > Suessiales > Symbiodiniaceae > Symbiodinium > Symbiodinium kawagutii. Next base: position 33,472 of record VSDK01021882.1, read on the forward strand.
GCATACGTTCTTTCGCGCACATCATCGATGGTCTTACACTGCGAACCCAAAATTCACCAGGCAGCCGGAAAGCCAATTTCAACATGAAGAAATTGCTTTTGAAAAACAGACCTATAGAGCATTCAGACTACAAGAGCGTCAACCGATTCGTCGAAAATAGCCTTCCTGATAGCGCTGTATTTGCATAGGCGGTTGGCCAGCACAGCGCATACCTCTGGCAGCGCGGTGCGCTCCAGGCCACTTTTTCAAAATCTGTCGGAATGCCATGCCCGCCTCAGCAGATAGTCGGATTTCCGGTTGGGGAAGCCTGTCCAACAAGGCAGGCTTGGGTTCCTTTTTCATTTCTGCCGCCAGCTCTCCCACCCACTTGTCGGGGACGATCTTGAGCTTCTTGCGCAGGGTGGTGGAAACCTTTTGGCCCCTTTGTGGCACGCCGGCGGCTTTGAGACATTGCCGGGCTTTTTGGACGACCTCCGCACCCAGGATTTTTTTGGGCACATCCATTGCCGCATGCCCGTAGGCGCCCAATTCAATGGCCGCAACTAACGTGCCATCCAGCCTCGGATCCGGCGAGGTGTAAAACACTCGCTCGAGGATCTGTTCGCAGAGGCCGTACACCATGCCTCGCACTGGCATGGTGTCTACACTCAGGACGAAATCCCGGTACTCAGAGGTGCTCCGGTAAGGACTTGCCACCACCTTCCCCAATGGGTTTGCGCCCTTTTGAAGGCTTCTGCTTCCATACCTTCCGGGGTCGCGTCGAGGAACTCCAACAACCGACGGTCGTTGCTAAACCTAAATTCATCGCCGTCGTGGTCGGCATTGCGGGTTCCCGCGGCGCCATGCCCTTTGCGGGAGCACCCCAAGGTGTTGTAAGGGATGTGCTTGGCCCATGCTGGCGGTGGTTCCGCGGCCCACACCTGGATGTCCCACGGGTGGATCATCGGGTGAGACCAAACCGCGAATCTGCCTTTCCAGGCCTAGTTTCACCCCTACCAACACTAACCACTATATAGCAGCAAGGGTTTGAACTGCAGGGCAAGGTCCTCAAAGGAAATGTCCATACAATGACCGGTGATGGTATTGATGCAATGCACAGCAGGGTTGACATCGTGCGCTTCAAGATCTGCCAGGGGAAGGTTGACATGGTTCCAGCTGCCAAGTGGCAGAGCGCCAGACACGAAGGAGGCAGTGAGGGCACGACAGCAGTACCCAGCAACAGTGTCCTCAGGTGCCTTGGCCATGGCTGAACGGGAGGATGGTGAGCGATACCTTTGGATGCAGAGTGGCTGAGGCACATGTGGATGTAACTGGATGAAAGGCATTCAACAAGACAACCAGGCAATGCAGAAGCTTGACACTGCCAGGAGATTTTTAGAATCTGCGCAGCCAAGCCGACAAACCGAAAAAACCGAGAGAATCTAAAAAAAAACGAAAAAACCTAGTCTGGCAGACAGATACTCTGAAGGCCACTATTCTATCAGAGAAGTAGGTGTTTTTTTGGTTTCTTCGTTTGTTTTTCCGGTTTTGTCGGTTTTTGGTGGTTTCTGAGTGCTGCTTTGATTCAGGAGTTAGACAGATCAAGTATTGCCATTAGAAGTGAACCATTTTGGAAAGGATCAGATGAAGCAGATCAGGTTGTGCCATTGGAAATTGTATCTTTTGGTGAAGAGATAACACCAAATGTATGCATTGAACGGGCATTGGAAGTTATTCTTGCACGTTGTATGCATTGAAAGGGCATTGGAAGTTGTTCTTGCATGTTAAGATATTGAGCAGAAGTATTTTGAGAGGTAGGTTCCGGCGGGGTGACCGTACATATACATATGCATATACATATACATATACATGTACATGTACATGTACATCTACATATACATATACATGTACATATACATATATATATACATATACAATTGTATGTATGCGAATATATACAATTATATGTATAGTTGCATTTGTTTACTTACATCTATATATTCACATCTATTAATTTACATTGACACTAATATGATTACATATGCATTTCCATATATGGCTATGGGTCGGTTCACAGTGTACCCCTGGTTCCCCACCATGAACCAGGCTGCTTTCCCTATTATTGTTGGTGAACCCATCCCTCGTGAAATCGGTTGGTTAACTGCTTGACCCATAGCCATATCATTAATATTGACCGCCGCTATGGGTCCATAGCTATCACTATTCTTGGTTATTCTCCTCCATTTATGGATTGTTGGTTACTTATTGACTTATTGCTATTTATCATCCTCCATTATCATTGTTGGTGATTATCCTCCATTTATTCATCCATTTAAACATATATCATATATATATATAATCATATATATATATAATCAAATAGAATTGTATATATATATATATATCATATATATATATATATATATCATTCCTATATTGATTTACATCTATAGATTCCTCTGTCTCCAATTTGACCGGTCTCGACGCAGCTGGATGCAACGCGAACAGGCCCCGCCTCCGCCAGCGCCAGTGGCTGCTTTTCCCATCTTCTGCGCAGCTGCTCCAAGGCTTCCTGGGTCTCCAGCACCGCTGCGTCCATCCTGGGAGGAGCAACTGCGATGGAGCCGTCCCAACGATGAGTGCCTTCAGAGGTGTCAATCATCATTAGATGATTTACATCGTGGAGTTGAAATCGTGGAATCAAGTTCAACTACATCATTTCAGAGTTCAAATCATGGAGTTGAAATGGCTGCTTCAATCGTTTCAAATCATGGTTGAAGTGATGCGTTCATTTCTTTCAAATGCCATGAGAACGATCTCTGTTACGTTGCTGCTCTACAAAGTCTGAAGATGGTGACCTTTAGACTGGGTAGAGCCTTGTTGAGCTCCGAGGTGTGTACCAAAGACTAAGAACAAACGCCGAAGGCATCAAGCATGATCAACCATCATTCATCACTACTATAATGAAGTCTTGTTAGTCATTGTCATTATTAACTAGACTATTATTAACTGTTATTAACTATATACTTGTATCACAGTTGACTACTCTTAGAGAAGCTAACGTCGTCAAGCTCTATGAACCATCAGGCCACTGCCTGGCGTCAATCTCCATGTACTGCCGCTTCATGTTGAGTTTGCCCCACGGCATTGCGCCCATGGTGCCCTTTGCACATTGCGGAGAGGGCGAATCACCCATGCAAACCCATGGTTCTCTGGATTGAGTTTGGGGATCCACAGGAAACTCTGGTCATTGCCACTGTTTGCTGCAGCTTTTCCTGCAGATTTGTCCTGTGGACATTTCTCAGACAGAGGCTTTGAGAATCCTATTAAAAGTGCTGGAGGCTATTTGTGCATTCCAGTGTTCCTTTGCAAAGAGTAGAGAATCAAGCATGACCATGAATGTCAACATCAGCTCAGAAAGGAATCCCTGTGTCAGTCTGCTTGAGTCTTGTTGCTGCTTATAAGCAATTTTCACTGTTTCAGCTTACCTGTGAGCCTTGGTCTAGCCTCAATATGATGCGCAGGAAACTGTCACAACATCCGAGACGATGATGTCACAAGCAGCTGTAGGATTACCGGTCAAGTACAATATTAGATTTATGTATGCTACTCCCTCTAAGATCTGCGTTGACACATATACACATTATGACAGCATACACACATTATGTATAGTCAATTGTATGTGGACATACTCCCTGGGCGTCCGGAACTGTTCATCTGCTGTAAGATATGGATTTTTCTGGCGAAACTGCAAAACTGCTGCACCGATCGCAGTTTTTGCTTTCATCGTTGTCAATTTTCCCGCCAATCATCACCGGCATGAAGACACCGACACTTAGGTCGAGTTCAACCAATGTGCAAATAACACCCATCTTCAGCGGGTTCAGAATCAGGGCAGCAAAGCACCTACCAAAGTGAACAGTTTCTGTCGGAACCTATCCAGTTTAGTTGATGAATTGAACCACGTAAAACCAACCATGGTTTCTCTCCATGAGATTTGCGCATTGGACAACGTGCGGGAAGACCGTCTGCTACCTTGCTACAGCATGCCAGCATGCTACAGCAGTACGAATCTTTAAATGAGTGGTACAGTGCTGCAAGAGCCAAGGAGGGCGCCAAAGGGCGACTCCAGAAAATACACGACGGCATCGGTAGAATCCCTCCCTGCCAGGGTCAAACATCTATGGCGAGTTGGTTGATTCGATCCCCAACCGCAACCGATCTAAGCGAACTCCTATGATCAACTAGGAGCTTTGGCAGCTGCACCTGCGATGCCTGGAGAACTGATTCTACCAGTCTGCCACCAAAATCAAGATACTGTACAGACTTCATTCGTGGCCAACTGTCACGAGAAAATCTCAGCTCCGCTTCCTCGACTCCAAAAAATGAAGATGTCAAATTCATGGAAGTCTGGAAATTGACAATGCAAGAAAGGTCTCAAGCTGACTTGGCATGCTGGAATCCACTGCACAAGTCTAATCCAAGTGGTGGCAGTGACAGTTTTAGGCCACAAGTCATTCAACACCGATGGTGACTAAGTCAGTCGGTGTGAAAGGAAAAGGCTCATGCCGCAAGGGCAGCCCTGAATAATCCAGAGCCCACTTTGGTTCACAGCTGGCAGCAGTTTTTTACGATCGTCTTCTCAGGACACTAAACAATGAAACGAGGAGATGAATTGATATGAACTGATGGTTGAACTGATGGTTGAACTGATAGTTGAACTGATAGTTGAACTGATAGTTGAACTGATAGTTGAACTGATATGAGTGATAGGGATACAGGATGCTACAGGATCTGGGATGAGTCGATCGCATACAAAAAAAGATCGCGCGGCTGCCGGTCGGAGCCCAGGCAACGCGCGGATTTCGCCACAGCCAAACTTTCCACCCGACACGTCTGGTACCCAGAGACTCGGCTGCTTCTTAAACCAGCATGTGCTAAAGCATCCTATATACCTAGACTAGACATAAGGCTATGGGTCAATATTAACTAACCAACTAGTGGGGGATTTCCACCAACAATAATAGGGAAAACAATGGTTAATGATGGGAACCAGGGGTACAGGGTTTTGACCCACTGCCATAAAATGACATAAGTATAGGTCGCTTCATGGTATTATATCGGTCCATCAGGCATGAGCGTCGGTAAAAATGGTACGATAGTGCTTAATCTTGGTTAGTACTTCATAGCTGGGTAATAATAATGGTATCATGTCAGATCCCTATCAATAAACCACCCACATTTGGGATGAATCACAATCGGTTTATAAAGAGCTTGACCTACCATTGATCACGGTTTAACCATCAAATTCCCTATGATTGTTGGTGATTAACAACAACACTGACCCCTTATTATTTGGTGGTTTCTAACAATAGGGGACCCTGAAAAAGTTTGGTTTATTACTATAGATAATTCTTATTGGATGATTCAGGGGTACCCTGATGACTTGAGAAACACCCAGTTGGTAATAATGATGGTATCATCCGTTTAACATTGTTTAACCATTATTAGCCATTATTAACCATTATTATCAACTGGGTGTTAACCATTATTAACAACCATTTATTTCATGATGATCCCCTATTCTTTATCAACCATTACTAGCCATACTCGATGTTTCGAGCGCTGCGGAGGTCTCCTGCCTCTCATTGGCTGTGAAGCACCGAATGCCTGGCACTGCGCTGCGTCAACGCTTGGAAATGCTTGGAGATTCTCGGAGAAAATGTTGGAATTTCCGCATCATTCCAACTCCCCAAGGCGAACATCGACCGAGCAGCTGAACTGGCAATCAACTCAGACTCAACCTTTGACCCAGGTGTTTCCTGGGTCCACCATTAGAAAGCTGGGTCGCCATCGGAAAGGTACAAACTGATACAGTAGACATTCGATGTCCAGTCCATTATGTGCGATGACGGTCGAAAATATATAAATCCATAGCACCTGTTCGGTGCATACTGTGATGCTACATTAAGCGAAACATGGTTCACCGATGTACAATGTACTTCCACCAGTGTCACGCAACACCTTATTGCAAGAATCTGTTCCTGGCACGTAGAGGTTGCGAGCATATTATGATCTTGGGCCACAATGCTGGTTTCTCAAAGTAGAGGTCCCCCAAATCATCCAATATTGATCATTATAAATCATCAAACAACCATTTTGAGGTTCTCTACTTTGAGAAACCACCAAATTATCACACCCAAACACCCTTTGCTGAAACTCTTCCTACAGGATCCCGACTTGACCCATGATGCCATACACACACTATGGCATGGTTCTGGTCAATTTTTACCATCCAAAAAAAGGGGTAGGTGAACATCCCAACAGTCAGGCTAATGACTGCTCTTGTGTGTTCAAGAACTTTGGAAAGCTGCAAACGCTTTTCAAGCATTCATTATGGGTCAGGCAACCGCGACCGTTCTGCCCGGCCTGAACGACTTGATGATTCCCAGGGACGTTGCCTGTTTCAGCACCAGAACAATTCAGCCCCTGCCGCTGTTTCATCCCATGCTCATGATTAATAGAGAGAGCTACCGGCCACAATACTCATCCATGTGTCCACGGCAAGGTTTGCATAAAAAAGTGTATATATATATATAAGTAAGTAAGGCAGCGTCAAAATGATTTGCTTGAGGTGTATTCACAAATGTTTTAGAACCTCCCCTATCGTTTTCCAAGTTTGGGAGTACTCCATTGGGATGTCGTTTTTAGGCCGTCCCCTATCGTTTCTCAACTAAAACCGACAAAACAAGTCTCCATGTCACACACAAGCTAAATGCAATTGACTATAAGTTCGTCCCTGCCTCATATATATTTCTATATATATATATATATATCAATAGATGATAATATATTCCTGTGTAAATACATATACATACATAAAAATATACATAAACAAATATCGCTTCCTGCTAAAGGCTGTATAGCCTCTAACAATCTCCAGTTGCGGAGTGTCAAGAGCACAAACTTGGCTAGAACCCGCCGGGATAAATCGCATCAAATTGGAACGTTTCAAAAGTCTCCTCTTGCAAAACAACAGAAGCGCTACTGGGACATTCTCTGGCAAGACAATCCATCCTCCGAGAAGAAACCAAGGTCTCATCCTTGATATTACTCAAGCTGCGAGAAGACCTACTGTACCTCTTGAATCGCATGGCTGGTTCGAAGGTATTTCCGTAATGTGGGATCAGAATCCCATAGAGCAGGTGATGTAATCTCCCTGATACGAAGCAAGCATCTCCACTGAATGGCTCGATGAAGCTGTTGAACAGCTGAGTCACCTATTCATGGCTGTATCAGGTCAGCCCTTCCCGCCAACCGGAACCGTCAGCAGCGGTCGCCTGCATCATCGACAAATAACGGTTCTGGTATGCGATGCATTCTTGAAATGAGACCTCACACGCCATGGTGCTGTGGTGCCATGGCTCTGTCCAACTGCTGGCACATCAAAGTACTTGCCGCTCTGATAAAATAACTTGGAAGCATTAGGTACCTATTCACCTGCTTTACCTGTTTTAACAGGAAAGGCAATTCCACTTCCAGCTTGGTTTGCGAGAGTGCAATTCATCTCTGTAAATTGCATTTTGACAAAGCGTAGTCAAAACCACGGAGACCAGTTATATAGAATCAATCGCCTTGATGATATCAAGCATCCTGTGTCAGAATACTTCTACGATGTTATACGGTTCTTTGCCAGTTTGGCATGGCTTCATACGTTTGTTCTCAAAATAGGGGACCCCTAAATCATCCTAAATCATCCCATAATATCAAACATTAATGGTAATAAAATGTTATAAGCCAATCATTTTGGGGATACCCCAATTTTGAGAAACCCCCATCCCTGGCCTTTCCATCTTTGTTCTGGTCTGCGCTGTTAAACTCGTGGTCACAAAACCTCGGCTCGAGTTGCAATGCTGCATAAAGTCTACCTTCCGAGTTCCCAAATATCAGGTTGGGAACAAACATTGAAAACAAGCCAGTCTTTCATAGGTAAATCTCACAACATATGATATGTTAAATCAGTTTTGCCGGTACACAACTTCTATGCACAAACATATTACGAGCTAACGTGGAAACGCTCTGGGTACAATTCTTGGTACGATCGGCTCTGGCAAATTGCATCACGCTCATGAGAAATAGAACGGAACTGAACCTGTAAAGTGCCCCCAAAAGTAACCTCTCCTAGAAGCACTTCACTGATTTCTTTGAGCCTTTCAATCACCAGGAACCTCAGGTATGTTTGGAATCCAAAATTGAATTGGTCTTCTAGTTTATGTACATCATGTATGTATTAATGTAAGTATGTTCAAACAAATGTGTATATATATATATATAGATATCAGTAATATGCGCATACATATATATATATATATATGTATACATATATATATACATACATACATGGCTGTGGGTCAAAACCCTGGTACCCTGGTGAAAATAGAAGAAATTGAGAGAGTGGCATCTGCAGCGATGTTCACCCACCCATATGTTGGCTAACTAACTCTGACCCATAGTCCGGTATCACGGGTTTTCATGTTTTTCCTGGTGTGAAAGGGGGTCTTAGATTGTCATACATAATTGAATAATCATATGGCTGTGAATCAAAACCCTGTACCCCTGGTTCCCCTATCATTAACCATTGTTTTCCCTATAGTTTTGTTGCTTATTATAAGCCATTATTGTTGGTTAATATTTACACAGCTTGCCATATAAAAAAGAAGCCATGCCTTGATCTGAGCACTCCGAACGTCTGGAAGAAGTCTTTGTCCAGCTGGCAGGCATCAGCCTGAGCGGATTTTGTGGCTAGCGACGGAGATATGCACATTGACAAGAAACTATATCTAAAAAAATTTGATTTGGTAGATCACAAGCTATGTGTCATTTATGTTCAATTTGTGCTGATAATGTGGATCTCCCAATTTCCATGGGGTGAGAATGAGCACCAAAGGGATCTGCTGCCCAAGAAGTCTGGGTCGATCATTTCATCCATCCCATGGGATCTATCTAGTCATTTGGAGATGGAACGAGTTTCCTGACGTTGCAACAGTTGTGTAGTCGGTACCATAATGACAGATATGACAATACACCCCTAATCACAGTGGCATCAGGTAGCGACCAGCTAATTAGCTGATCATTCGGATGAAGGAATTGGTTTTGCATCAACTGGTCACCATTTGTCTGGTTAACGGCGCACCAAGCGCACCAAACTGGAGCTGTTTCTTCATGTTTGGGCAATTCCAACAATCTGACGCGCGTGCTATCACTTCCCGGCTCAACGGGAAGCTTGGACTTTGAGGTGCCAGGCAGGTGGAATGGTGATACCAAGGTCCTGCAACATCAAGAAGTGATTCAAGGACAATACAATGTTATGGGCAAAGGATGCTCTTTGCCCACACCATCTTCGGCACTGCTGTACAATCATGTACACAAAAACGGGGAAGAAATCCGAACATGTCTGTTGTAATCATGTAAGCTTCAGTGCGCTAGGCGCGGGGACTGGTGCGTTGAAGCTTCAATCATGGTTTGCATCATTATTGTCATACATGTTAATCAGCAGCATCAACCAACATGTACCTCAACCAAAAAGCCTCGAGATCTCATGTGCTCTACTACCCCCAGAATAAGAGACAGAGAGAGAGAGAGAGAGACAAAGGGATGTCAAAATGAAGCAAGGTCTTTTTCCCCGTTGACACAATGCAGGGAAGAATCACTGCAAGCATCACCCACTGCACATGCAATATCGTGACTAGTCATGCTCATGCAATGTGCACGTGGCTGTGTGGTTGCCCCATTTGGAGGCCTGTTACCCAGCATGAGGCCCGACTGGGAGAGAAAGCACAAAAGAACCTCTCTACGACGCCCTGATCCTTCTAAGAGGCCTGTGGGCAGAACGCACCCGCCATGGCCCAGGCAGAACACCCGAAATCTGTGAATTTCTGGGTTGATTGGTTGGGATATGATGCAAGAACCACCGGTATTGTTGATGATCCAGTGAAGAAGATCTACACCCCTCTGCACCCTGAGACAGTCCTTCAACACGGCTGGCATCTGGCTCCCTCAGATCGGGCTGAGATTGAGATCAGCTACCCATCGTGTTGATCATCTTTGGATCTTTGGAATGCTAACGACCGTGCCAGGCAACAACTCACTCCATTGGTATCAACTGTGGGGTCTTCTTCGAGGCACTGAATGCTGGGATTGCATGTAAGTGTGGTGTTTTTTCAATGTACATGATGACATTTACACATACAATATATATATATACATATAACTTCATATACATGTATATATAACTATGTGGGAGATCAGCGCCAATTTGACCATCGTTGGTGATACTCTCCGACCCTCCAAGAGCTTGGGTCGCGACTGCTGAGGTAAAGCTGCCCGTTTGTGTACCTGTGGCAACTCCACAGAACTGGTAGCCATCCCATAATGTCAAGGATGTGGTGGCTTCTTAAGATAGGGAACTGCCAAGTTATGGTTGGTTTCTTGTTAAAAATGAATAAAGATGGTTCGAACACTGGATGATTTGGGGGGCCCCTTAGCTATTGAGAAACCACCATCTGATGAAGGAGCCTCGTGTACACTTCGGAGCCTGGTGCCCTGCTACCAGCATTGCTGCCAGCATCGAACACCCGCCTGTAAAAGGCGGCCCGCAGTTGATCCTGGCAGTGAAAATGAACGCCAATTGTAGTATTGACCAAGAGATATCTTATACATGTATGTTGTACATATGCTATATCTATATATATATATATATCATTGGTAGATACTATTAACATTAGCACCGATTCACTTCTCACGACGCTGGTGAATGTTTGGAGAGGTACTTCGCCTCGTTGTCCAGGGCCTCATTTAAGAGGCCTCTGCTGGAACTTCTCAGCTTCAGACCCCTGAGGCGGTTCGAAGGAACGCGTGTGACCGCATGTGCTGAAGGAAGAACGGTGCGTTATGAGTGCTGAAGGAACTCTCCTTACTGTGTTGTCAACTGCCAGTCATCCCAAAAGTACGGCGAGTCTGCGAAAAACTTATCCATTTGGGGCTCGGTTTTGGACCCATTACAGCTTCCAATGGTCAGGTTTTTCATGTCTCAAAGCTTCCAATGACCATGATCATCCATGATCAACAGCTGGAAGGTTCTGGGCACCGGGCGGCAATCGGGTCCTGGGCGAAAATTGATGCTTGGTTGAACGGTGAATCCCAAGTGTTCCAAGACGCTGAAAGCTTCAGCTTGACACATCTTCACATTAAAAAAAAAAGACGAAATGACGTCTGCCAAAAGGTCTCAGCATAAAAATGCTTCGGCTGGAGATGTATTCAAATTTCTTCCATCCCTGAACTCAGCAAGCTGCGAAGATTTGGGTGAACGTCCAACACACAACCTGAGCTCCAGGTTTCAGCGGACCACTATCAGCTCGACATAGCTCGACTGCGATACAAGTCGGGCTCCGGGAACAACCATGAGCCAATATTACTGCCAACAGCTGGAACAACACTACAGGAGATCCTCAAAATTATCCAAGTCTGTTACCCAGTTGATATTACTTCCAAGGCAAAAAGTCTGATAGCAATTTGAAAAACTAAAGCTGTTGAACTGTCAGGTTCCACCTCTCTCCAAGGTTGCCACGAACCATCCCCTGATGTTGCCTGGCAGGATGCCGAAAAAAGCATTGCTGTAATTTTTCCTGAAATGCGAGTACAGGAAAAAAACAACCAGAAATGACCATTTGAAGATCAGCAATCCCTCAATTGTGGGTTATAAGCTGATTTGTGGACCATTACACGGACAAACTCAGCAGTTGACGTTTACAGGACCCAGCAGTCACACCAGTAGCTGGTTGAGGACCGAACAGACCAGACAAACTTTGAGAGGGATCCGTTTGACTGAAGATGTCAACCGCGCAAACAGCAGATCTCCGCATGATGCCTTTAAAGATTCTCAAATTCCATCATTGTCGCAGAGAACTTGTGGAGACAGATTATCAACCATTTCGAACTTCTGTCCTGGAGAGCTCTTGAATAAGCTTTCGAAACTTGCTCTGCCAGCTTGAAAACTCCTGTTGCCAGTTTACTTGACGGCTGACTGTGCATCTTTTTTCTTCTGAATGCCTATGTACCCCAAGGACGAGGTTCTGAGTGCGTTGAGCGCATGCCAGAAAGAGTACAACTGCCACCAAGGCAACAAGTAAGAACAAGAACCAAAATAGAATGTCCAGGGTAACCAGCTGCTTCCCAATCAGTTATATATAGGAGATGTCACTGCCTTTTTGGGTGGACTTTAAACTTACAAATCCAACTATCTATGTTTATTCTTCTTCAGCTGGTTGATACCATTCTTCACCAAGAACGCTTTGTCAACATGGTCAACAAGAATCACAAGTTAACCTCAACTTCAACCAATCTTCACTGCTACATCACCATCTTCACCAACTTCGACCGCCCAAGTGGTCCATCATCACCTACAAATACCTACAGTCTTAAACCAACCTAACCAACCATCACCATACCAACGTGACCGCCCAAGTGGTCACCACCATCACCCGTCCTTCACCAACCTAACCAACCATCACCATCACCATCACCTTCAACCAATCACACCTGTCGTCACCTCCGGCCGCGCCAACGGAGCCTCAGGGCAGCCAGCGAAGCGCCTCACTGCTGGCGGCTGGTTCTCCCAAACAGCCTGCGGCTGCGCAGCTGTGCCCAGGTCAGCCGTGGTTTAGCAAAGGTAAAGTAACGATGGAGCAATGGTTAAGCAATGGTGAAGTAGTGTTTTTTGATGGCAATGGTTAAGCAATGGTTCAGTGGTGGTTTTTGATGGTTTATGATGATGTTTGATGGTTAATGATGGTTGATCAATGGTTAAGCACTCATGATTGATAAATCGTGGTCCATCATGTCTAGAATGTGACATGTTGAATACTGTGGTTGATTGTTTGTCATGCTTTTGCTTAATGTTTATTGTGATTAATGATTATCACTGATGCTTATATATATGGTAATGGTATGAATCAGAGTTAATTGGTAAACCATAAACTCGCCGAAGAGCTCAGCTCAACATCGCAAGTTGCGCGCCTGATGGAAGGCGACGAAGGACTTGAGGTCGACACTGTCGCAATCTGCGCCGTCAGATGTGCTGATCCGGGATCCGTCCGTTGTAGTGCCGTGCTGGTCTCTATAGATCAATCTAACCAGCAATTTCTAGCTAAGGCTAGGACATATCAACCCTCACCGGTGCGCTAATTCTGCTACAAGTTGTTCGCCGAACTAATGGTTCAATAAATCTACGATGGTGAAAGCGTGCTGAGGTTCCCAGCTTGCAGCCAGTTGCCTGCCATCCAAAATGATCCAAGTGGTTCAGAGTTTCTGGAAAGGAGCTGAAAGAAAGAATTAAAACCAAATCAACAAGGTCAAGAGTTGAACATTGATGGAAGTTGGAGAAGGAAACGAATCGGTTTCTTTTCATGAGGGTAACGTCTCGGTGGTCCTGAAGGACAGGTTCTTTGCACTTACAATTTGTAAAGACAACATCACAAGCATCCCTTGACACCGACAATTGCTGAAACGCAGCAAAATTGGACTTTAAGACTTGAAGCCTATAAGGCATGCAGACTTGAAGCCTATAAGGCATGCAGCCCAACCCTGGGTTTAAGGCAGGCCAGATGAGCCCCTGCTTGTACTGTCCAAAGGTATCTGCGTCCATGGCCATGTTCCTGGAGAAGCCACGCATCCACCCATGGAGCAGCCCTGTCGCTACAAGGATTCGCCAGCCCCACCAATGACTTGCACTGGTTTCCAATATGCCTGCCTTGTGCCTGCCTTATGCCTGCTTTAGGCCTGCCTCATGCCCGCTTTATGCCTGCCTCATGCCTGCCTAATGCCTGCCTTATGCTTGCTGGTATCCCGGCCGATACCAAGCATCCAAAGGTCTTTGATTAGATAATCTTCCTCGTAGTTGTACTCTGGTTCCCGGTGGGCTATATGCAACACTTGTGGCGGATGGCGAGTCCCCATGTCCCAACCGGTTCCGTTGGTTCCTGAATCGAAGCATTAGCAGGCTGAAGTAGGAAGTGGGAGGAAAAACATACCGGCCTGTAATATCATCACCACCTATAAATGGTAGCAGTAATAACCAATTGTAGTAAACAGCTAGGTCTATGTGAGAACCTTTTGTAGTTGTATGTAACTGTAACATGCCCAATAATCTCATCATTATGAATTATGATGATATCACCCGACCATCATAATCAACCCACATAGTAGCATTAGTGGAACCTTATAGGTTAACCAAGCCCTCAAAATAAGAAACTACCAGCAGCAGCAGAGGCTTCGGAACCCGCACATTTCAGCGAAAGACTTTTGCAAGTCTTGCAGGCTCACCTGGCGTCAACGAGATATCTCAACTGGGTAAATGTTGATGGCTGATTCGTGGCTAATTAATGATCAATGCTGTTTGATGCATGGCGAATTCATGGTTACTTGATGGCTAGTTGTTAGGTTACCTGATGGTTTGATTAAGTTTGTGCTTGATAGGGAATGATAGATGAGAACAACAAAAACGGAGAATTCACCGACAATATCCAACAATCTGTGTATATCCATAGCCATCGGAGTAGCCGCAACCATTCCAAAATTGATCATGTTGAATGGAACTTGATGACAGACTATCTATGGATGAACCAATCTGGGTCCATACAGAATGAAAAAAGTGATGTGAATCAAAGGTGCAGATCATTTGTACATGTATGCTCTGCATACAATCCTGCAATTGGATCCTAGTCCCACCTGCTCATGTAGAAACAAGGCCCGGACTTTCAAAGCTATTGCAAGTTTCTCCCATACATGTCCTCCTAAGAGAGATGGCTGCAAGTGTCAGTAGATCTGACCCAGTATTCATCTTGTTGCAGTAAGAGAAAGCATCATGAACCTTCAGACGCCATCATGAACCATTATATAGCTAACCATCAAATAACCATCATTAAGTGGCCATGAGTCAAACAACAACCTTCATTGATCATCATCAATCATGAATTAAACATCATTCAACCATCGAACAACATTCCATTAGTAGCCTGGTAGCCATCAATTAACCATCAATGAACCATCAAATAACCATCCAATGACTCCATTCACTCGCAGATGGGCCAGCGCACCCCTCTTGTGCCTCACCCAAGTTGTTGTAGTCCAACTCGTGGAAGATCTGTTCCACCTTTTTCCTGTGCCACGCCTCACAGCTGGGGCCACCTGGTGGATGGTGAACGATGAACCCATCCATAACCAGGGTTAAGAAGTGGTGAATGGTGCTGAAATTAAGTGTAGATGATAATGGTGCTTAGTAGTGCCTTTGAGTGTTGACGAATGGTGATTGCTAGTTGTTTTTAATAGCAGCCGTTGCTAATCTAACATGGGTCATGAATAGTGGTTGCCCTGGCGCTCAAATTGCAAGATCTTCTCTTCTGGATTCTTCTAGTCTTTCCGTGGTGAGATTGAGCATGACTCCAAGATAGTCGAAGATAGTCCAAGCACAAATTTCATCGAATTTCCCGAATTTTTCCCTCCAAAAAGTGCCGTGGGGTGCCGTGCCTTGGAGGAACTGTCGGGTATTGCTTTCCTGGCGAGCCAGGATAAGCTTCGAAAGATGACGATTCGGCACCGGCAGACAGAGACACACGTAGACATAGAATGACATAGAGACAAACAAACAGAGATATAGGGAGAGAGTCTGAGAGAGTGAGAGAGAAGGACAAACAGACAGATGGATAGACAAGCGGACAGAAAGAGAGAGGGAGAGGAGAGAGACAAAGAGAGGGAGAGAGAGTGAGAATGAGAGTGTGAGCGAAAGTGAGTGAGTGATTGAGTGAGTGAGACTGAGAGGCAGTCAGACTGAGATTGAGAGTCAGAGTCATACTGACAGATGCATAGAGAAGATGATTGACTAGGTGAATGAGATGTAATTAAAAAATGTGTTCAAAATACATAGGACGGCCAATCTGACTTGGATAGTTGGGGTAAGTCAAACAGATCGGATTAGTAGGCTAGATCAGATAGATGAGATAGATCAGATATAAGCCACACCAGGTGGGACAAACAGATATGAAAGATCAACATGAAAAAGGTTTGGTTGATAGATAGGTAAGTACATAGAGATATGGATGGGAAGATAGATACATAGGTGGATATATGGACAAATTGTGAGCAAATTCCGCCAGTTTGGCTAGAGATGGCAAGAGATGGGTGGGTGTTGACAAAGGTATGGCTTCAAAATGTTTGAGGGGAAAACAGCAATGCTGGCTCTTTCCCACCCTTGGAAAGGGCCTTGATGCCGTCGAATGACGTCGAGGAGCTCTGACCAATGGTGGTGCTGCCTCATCATCCTCCCAACGAGTTCCACAGAGATGGAGCGCAGGTAATCCGCTTCCAACCACTGGGTCAGTGAAATTCAGGGGATCAGTTAAGATATGTTAAGATTAAGATTGATTCTGACACTAGAGTATGATACCCCTCGGTGGAACTCAGATGCTGAGGTATGATAATGCAATCAAATACAATGTCAAACAGCCAAACAGCAGGAACTAAACCTTTGTTTAAAAGGCTGTGGAATTTTGTTGGTCTAGGTTGGGAATTCACAGGTCATGAGAATTCCAGCAACTGGAAAGCTTAGCTATACAAGAGCTGCTGAA
>VSDK01021882.1:57469-76710 GCA_009767595.1 Symbiodinium kawagutii
TGACGATGACGATGACGATGACGATGAGGATGACGATGACGATGACGATGATGATGATGATGATGATGATCATCATCATCATCATCATCGTCGAATCCTAATGGGCACACGAGATATGTAACAGTGTTTGGTTTCTGCCATTTCAACCAATTTGTTGGGCACAGTGATGTAAACATCAAGGTTCTTGCTATCAATTGCTCCTTGTTTGTTATGAATCCCAATCACAGCGTCCGTAGGAACTTTCCATTTGATGCGTTTCAGATTAGCAAATCCGGTTGGCACACACACTGGACCTATTCAAAACTCCAATTGTACACCCTGTCCAGCCAAACATGTATATATATTGTTATATATTGTTACATCTGGAAGGAAACCGCAGTGGTATACTAGTTCAACCTGACGTGTACATGACTACATCCAAAGGGCCAACGACTTAACCAAGCACCCAGTGGCAGGGGGACCACTTTCCAAGATGGTTGTAGATGATGATGAATCATCTGGTCACAACATAATTGACCAGGTCAACATGCATTGCTGGTGCATTGCTCAGCTCATGAAAAACATGATTGATGATCACAATTCGCCATGGCCATCAAGCTGGTTCATAAACCATTCTCAATCATCCATGGCACTGTTTGATGAGCAATTCATCACTGGTAGTGTGATAAAGCAGTTAACCATTACGGACTTGACCATCCAATGACTACTAAGTCGAATCATGGATGGCAATGCAGTTCACCCTCCATGATTCGCATCAAACCGTTCTTAACCCAGTGATGCGTGATGATATTCATAATCTGATTTGCATCCATAAACCGCTTGTTAACCATCCATGATCACCATTGTTGACCATCCATTCTTCATGAGCAACTGGCGACTGGTTCTTCGATGGTTAGTGGTTGCTTTATGCGTAGTTGATGCTTAGTTGATGGTTACTTACTGGTCAATAGCTGAAACTAATGATTAATGAAGGTTGATGCTAATGAGCAGTGACATGTAGTAATATACTTGATGATGAATTCAAAGCTAATTCATGGTTAGTAAAGGCTGATGGTCCATTAATAGCTAGTTGTGATATTCAAGTGATGTTGCCACTGATTATCAAGTAGCGATTTCTGAATAATGCCAAATGCCAAATGCCTATTTTTTTTGCTATTGATCGTTGCTATTGATCATTCCTACTATTTTTCAAACAAGTAATCACTTTTCGATCTGCAGTGATCCTTGCCAGTCCCGTCGCGGTCCCTCAACGGGTCCCGGGTCCCGGGCCGTGCCCCGGTCCCGTGCCCAGCGGGCCGTGCTAAGCTCGCGGCCGCAGCGTGCTTTCGACTCCGATCTTCGTCAGGAGCTCCTTGGCGTCCTCCGTCATCTCCACGTCCTCTTCCTGCGACCGTGCTCGATGGATGGCAGGCGTAGAAGGACGGTTGGTTAAGGATGGTTATGGCTGGTTATGGTTAGTAGCTATGGTTAGTTAACTTGGTCAAGTATGCTTAGTTGACTAAGTATGGCTAGTTGTGGTTAGTTAACTTATTTTTCTTGAAAGATGGTTCCTTAATCTTAATTAACCCATGATTAAGGTTAGTTGATCCATGTAGCATGATTAAATCATCATCAATATATCAACATAGTGGTGATTCTTGGTTACTTATTGATGGTTGATCATTATGGTTTAGTGGTTATACTGGCTAATAATGGCTATGTCGATGATGGTCATTACCTGGTTGGTCATTAATTATCATCAACCAGCTCAAATGGTACTGGTATTAATGATATGAGTGATGATGGTTGGTATTAATGCTGGATGATTATAGTGGCAAATGATGCTTCGCTAATCACCACCACTATTAAACGGTCATCAATATAGGATCAACATATATTATTGTTCATTCAACCAGATGATTATGATGGTGAACGACTGTTAGTAGTTAATGATCATCTGGTCTGGTTGGTGATGGAACCACCTCTCCTTGAAAATATGAGTCAAAAACAACCATTGGTTCATGATATGATCCAAACCACCGACCAGCCTCTTATGAAAGCTATCTATATGAAATATCATCGATACGATACACTATATATATATATACATATACATATGATTCTATATACGATATATCATATGATGTGTTATTTGAATCTATGTCAATTGCCGTATGATACACGTGTATGCGTTATACTAGCATTCACTTTAACCCGCCCTTCAAAATACTACTTGCGAGGCCTTGCATGGTAAGACCGGAAACACTTGCCTCGCTTAGATACTATGACAGCCAATTGATGGTTCAATTCTTCCTAAACCTTCATGTTCCAACGAATTTTAGGCCAGGGCGTGGTGGACGCAAAGCTCAAACGGAACCCATTTCTCACAGAGCAAAGGGATAGGGAGTGGTAGAAATGAAAAGATCAGCTGGATTTAGACTGGTCTTTTTGCAGCAAAATATTGTAAAACAGAAGACTAAATAAGAGCTACAGCTTAAGGCCTTGCAGATAGCACTGATGCACTCACACGACAGCGCTCTTTTTCTCCCAGTGCACCATTCGGTGGTTCCGGGGCAAAGTGGCAGGTACCGGCAATGCAAGCTGAACACATGGAGGGTTTTTCTTGGCCCGCAGGACTTAAGATTGCAACTGGCTTGATGTATGAATAATTTTGTGACGCTACTGCAACCTGCTCATATGGGTTCATTGAACCATTGAAGTGTTCCCAAAACTAGTTTAAACATGTTCAAAAACTATGCTCAAATTTTGCACTGAAAGAGGATATGCTGCCATCGTTCCAGAGGAATCAGTGCAATCACCGTTTGCTCAGGTTGAACGGTTGGGTAGTTAACTGACCGGGCAGCACCTCACATGTTTCGCTAGCTCCCAGGTACCCAATCTCCACGCGAATTGACCGCCATGGCATACAATGTGTATGGAACTACTCGATTCTGCGTGTCGTGTCAATCTCTTCAGGTGACTCAGAAAGACTCGAAGCATTCTCAACATTATAAGATATTAGAAGTCTCCAGTCTCAAAGGTTTTGGGACCGGGCAGAGTGCGTTTATTGATTCTTCAAAAACTCTGGGAGCACCACATCATTTCCAGTGACGGCATTTTCAGGGCATCTTGCCAATGAGATCAGCACTTGTCAAGGCTTACTAAAAAGCAAAACCTCAGGATCAGATTCATCACATGACGATCAGAAGCATTATTCCATTTGAATCACTTGAGTCACCCAGTGGAAATGTGCAAATGCGCGAAAGCAGTGAGACTGAGACAGTTGAGCCATTCAAGATTGGTTTGGAAGCATTCCCACGCGGCCATGATTCCTCGTATATCAGGTGGTACAACCCCTTGCTGTATCAAACATCCATCAACCAAGGCGTTTCTCAATGGCTCCTGCTGTGTTCCTGGACTACTCAGCTGACGAGGGTGACGCGTCGGGGTGCCCGACAACATTTCGCTTGATGATCTCGTCCCAAGGTCCACCAAGCTCATCACCACAAAACGAATTGCCACTGGGGTGGTTTCTCAGAATAGGGGTACCCCCCAGTCATCCAATAATAGTCATCTATAGTATTGAACCAGCCATTTTGAGGGGTCCCCTATGGCTTGAGAAACACCCACTTTTGGGTTGGCGCATGTTGGCGCACGACACTTCGTGGTGTGCCAACGAGTTGGGAGTTTCGGCTCAACACTTTTGATCACCTCGTGCTGATGGTTGACACTGGTTGGTACACTTGTCAGAAGTGTTGCTCAAGGATGAACCAGCTCCAAAAGTTGTTAATAGGAAGGAAAACTCAACAGCGGATGAGAAGTTGTCAGCTCTTCTCAGCAAAAGTAGTCACTTCCTGCATGTTGGTAGAGTTGTCCAAGCTGCTGAAAGGAAAACTCCCAATCAAACTCGAAGGGTGGGATCGCTAGAGGACTCCGTGACAGGGCATCAGCTTGCACTCCTTCATCGTTGCTGAGCAAAGTACTGGCATCCTTTTGGATGTAAGGAATCTATAGGAATTCCTCTATTTGGAAGCTTACATCTATAGGAATTTCTCTATTTTCAGATGTAAGCTTCCAAATGCTTCCAAGAAATGCTGGTAACAAAGGATGATCACGGCGGTGATGCACATTGCTTCAGCACCGATCTATGAAGAGGTGAAAGGAGACGCAAACATCGGCAGCAACAACAGATCTCAGCCTCAGCACAGCCCACGGAAGTGGTCAATCTTGTTGGTAGCCAAAGATGGGAACCCCACAGTTGTCGTGGGGGAAAAATGGGGGGCCAGTGTTCCAGTGTTCTAGTCTTTCATTATTGTAGATCTCCCGTGAATCATCCAATCTTGCAGACAAATTCACCCTGCAGCAATTTGCCAGAGGGAATTTTCAATCTCAGAAGACTAAATGATGGGCATTGGCCCATGGATGGCTCCTGAAAAACAAAGCCAGCTTCCCAGATTGACGGCATCGCATCCCGATGAAGCTAGGCGGGTTTCTAGTCCTTTTGTCAGCCTTTCCTAGTCCAAATACAGCCTTACAGCACTCAAACTGACTGAAGCAACAGTGAGGGAAACTGCCAGTATGAGAACTTGCAGCGAGCTGGAGTGAGATCATCAATGATCACATCTTGGCAAGAACAGGGTTGTGCAAGTGGAATCAGACATGAAATTTGGCCGCAAATACAATTGTGAGTTCGCAGTGTTGCGCCAATCGGTTCAAGTAGGTGGGCTCCCGCTACATGTTCACATCACACGTCTCCAGAACAACATGGAACCAACAGAATATATCAAAATGTTGTCTTCACACTCACCATCATCGTTGGTGTCCAATGTCGATGTGTATATGTATATATCTATCTATATGTAAATGAATAAATAAGTAAATAAATGAATGAATAAAGAAATAGATACATACCCATTACAAACCAGTGATGAGAACTAGTCAAGACTAGACTGGGGCCGAAATGGTTTCAAAAGATGTTGCGAGTCACTTTGTTTCTTTTGAGACAGAGTCTCGAGGACAAGGAGCTGTGCAAAGCGGACAACCAACCAAAAAAAGCATCAACACATAGTAGACTTGGTTCACTGTAAAAGGATATGATTCACATTTGTATTCGCCTGCGTGTGTGTGTGTGTGTGTGTAAATATACATATGTGTATATCCATATGGCTGTGTATCTATCTCTTTATGAATATACGTTAGAGTCGCCCATCGGTTTTTTCATGGCCAAAGTCCGAGTAACTTGTAGTTGATGCTCGATTAGATGACAAAAGGCCTGCAGCAATCGCTGTGCCGCTTCAACAGCCGGTGACACAAGATCCACCTGCCTGCAGTAGTTCGTGAATGTTCAACAATGATGGTTAATTAATGGTGAAATGATGGTTCATGATGATCAACACAGGTTGATGGTTCATTCATAGCCACTTCATGATTACTGGTGCTTAATGACTTCTAGTTTATGTGATGCTTAGTTTCATGATCCACAAATGGAAGTAACAAAAAACTGATGTTCTTTTCCTCTCACTACCCACTGATTTTGGCTGATTCATAGCTGGATTTTGCAGATTTATATCTGGTTTTGACTGCTTTTAACCATGAGTCATGGGCCATGAGTCCTGGTTGGCTTCTGAGTCGGTAGCCCCGGGCCCTGCTTGCATCCCGCCTCTTGCTGCGAGGTAACAAGGAGCTCTGCGCCGGTGGGCCGCCTGTGACCCCCCCTGGGTCAACCAACTGTCTTTGGCTGCGCTGTTGTCCACGGAAACAGATGCATTGGTTACCTATTGTCAACCTTCATTGATCATCATCAATCATTTCTAAATTCATCATCATCAATCATTTCTAAAGTTGCCTGTCAAACCACTGCTAGCCATTGGTTTGACCGCCATAAGCCATCAAACTATCAGCCATATGCTAATAAATTGTTGACAATGATCATCAATCAGCTGGTGACCATCTTTATCAGATAGTTCACCGTGAAATTTTGGTCAACCATTATTTCCTCAACTATTAGCACTATATTCTAGCTGACTAGTAACGTCCTATTAACCTCTTATGTATTATTCAAATTACCACTAACTTACCAAATGAACTTCTGGATACTGGTCCCATCACAGCTACCAAAGGAAGAGCCTCCAAGGCAACCCTTCGTGCAGGTCCGGGAGCTGTCGTGCCACGAGTCGTCGCTTGGCACCTGCAGGTTCTCCGCGCAGAGAGGGCAGCGAGGTTGAGACCTGGCAGAGGGAAAATGATGAAGCTCATGTTAGGAACTGTTAGTCTGCTTGCAAGTTGTCAGTATGCTTACAAGTTACAGGTTCTTACAAGTTCTTACAAGTTCTTAGAAAGTTCTTACAAGTTGTTACAAGTGCTTAGAAAGTTCTTACAAGTTCTTACAAGTTCTTACAAAGTTGTTTACAAGTTCTTACAAAGTTGTTTACAAGTTGTCTAAAAATTGTGTATCCAAGTTGTTACAAAGTTGTTTACAAGTTCTTACAAGCTACGATCTCAAGCTATGTACGATACTGACATACAACTTTATATGGAGATTGTGATTGGAAGCTGTTTATGATTTTGTATGGTTATCTATGAAGGTTAAATACGCATAGCTTTGATGAAAGCAGAAAGATGTTTAGTCATGATGTTCTTTTGATTATCTATGGTTACAAGCTATGTAGCTATGTACGTTAATGGAAGCAGCAAAATGTTAAGTTATGATGTTGTTAATAAGAAGCACTTACGATGAGAATGACTCAGTGGTTTTTACTGATAGTTGTGGTTGATGATGATACTGGTTGATGATGGTTACTTCTATAATGATAATCTGGTATCATCTGGTAGTTAATCTTATATTACTGCTTTCTTATAATAATGATACCACAGAATACTGGTTAGTTCATGATCATCAGGTAGTATTATGTATTATTGCGGTATCATTATATAAGAATCCAGTAATATGAAAATGAATTGTACAATACTGGCAATATTATGATCATCTGGTACAATTCATCTCCACGCTTCCAGGTGCGGTGCACGCAGTGCACCTGCATGGCTTTTGCTTTTCGGTTCACCGTAAACCCTGGAGACCTGGGTGTGCCGGATCCGGTAACGCTGGGGGGCGAACAACCCTCCGTGCTGCCTTTCAGTCACGCAAGGCATGGGTTTTTGATGGTTTCTAATGGTTGGAAACCATGCGAAAGTTGAGGTTCATCATGGTGGATACTGCCTGATGATTCGCTTTTATTTCACAGGACAGTGGAGTCTCCAGTGAGTGAAACCTTCCATCGGATGGAAATGGAACGGTGTAAGCCTCACAAACATCAAGCGATCTACTTACTGAACCTTCTTAGCAACCATCACGGCAATGTCCCCAGCAATTCAACGGGACGATGGGAAAATGTTGGTGCCGATTGAATCAGCAATTCCTGCACTGAAATTCGGCTGGTCAAGAGGTTTCCCAACCCATGGGGACGTGCTTAGTGGTTGGATTCACAAGCGCATAGAGATTCCCCAGAGTTGGACTTTGGTGAGTCCCTTGTGAAAGCCAACCACCAAGAGTTCTCTTACAACTCATGAATCCCAACACATGAACTGACCAACTCGGAAGTGCCAAAGATTGTCGACCACATTGCCGGATTGGCCCATCCGGTACTTGAAATGCCCAAGTACGAATTTATCATCCGAATGTGATAGATGATACTGGTAGTGAGCAAAGCAATTCATCATAAATTGGACGCAGCTCACCTCGTCTGCTCATTTGCTAGTGAAGAATTGTCAAACGTCTATGTTGAGACCTATTCATACCGGAATCATTCCAATGTGTTTGCCTTTGCTGGTGAGCGGACTCAACTTACATTAGCATGCTAGTTTTCCCTGCTCCCAAAATTTCTGGTCAAAGGTGAGAACCAAACTTCCAAACTGCACAGAATCCTTTAAGGCGTAAACTTTTGTGAATGTTTGATCTTCCATGTGAGTCTTTGACAGATTGCGAGGTCCCAAAACACACCAGCTTCAAACCCGGGACTGTGCCAAATCCAAGGTCCTTCTCATCACCATGCCCCTCCAATGCAACTTGGTTACGGTTCCTCCAGAGTCGCATCCGAATAGCCTTGGAAGACCCACAGCGGCAGACTCCAGTGTCACCAAGTGTGAAAGCTGTCTCTGCGCATCGCTGGGTGCACCTACTGACTGGTCCCTGCAACAACGGCAAAGGTGAGGAGGGTGGCCGGCTATCCTTGGCAACCAGGTTCTGTGCCAGCAGGACGTGTATCCAAACACCAAATAGGCGCATGACAAAGATTGTATGCTGAATCTTATGATGTACAATCGTAGGACTTATCGAGGTTAGCATGTACAATTGTGTTTCTATGCATCTAAATGTTTATCGATGTATCTGAAACACTGTCCCTGTGTACATGCATAGGATCTCTATTCATATCTGTATATTTTTAGGTAACAACACACGTATTTGTGGTTCTCGCACATTTTGCACTGTTACAACCCGTTTGGAGAATGTAAAGCAACGGCGGTTGTCCACTCAGCAGTGTCAAAGCCCTTGAACAAATCCCCTACCCGTTCCCGGCCCATCAGGATTCCTGGTTCTCCGATGTTCATGGATGTTCATGGATCATGATGCTCTTCAGAAGCCATAAATCAAGAACTGGCTCTTTGTCACTCATCTCTGTTGGGTTTCCTCAGCCACTGGCAGGGAGTCTCCGGCTCGCTGAGGGTCTTCTGGCCAAACCTCTCACCTCGAACATCGCAGTGGCAGCGCTGAAAGATAGGATCTCCTGATAACAAAACCATTATTCATGCTCAAAAAACATGATCCATTATCTCAAGAATTGTTGATTGTCTAAGAAATAGTTCATTGTCTCAAAAAGGCCAGGTTACCCATTTGCAGGCAACATATACTTCGGATCATACTACTTTGACTCATCCTTTTACTAAGTCGAGTTGATCAGCGAGGTCAGGTGTAATCACTGTAATCACGTGATTATATACAAGCTGCGGCTCAATAGCCCTCACTTCTCTGACAAACAAATGGGTATGTGCCAAAATAGTTGTACCCCAAAACCAATGCTTTCCTTGCAAAATGCTCATTGTTTGGTGGATTGTTGGCTACCCTGTGGCTTGGCACATACCCAAATGAAGAGAATTGCTCGGCTTTGCATGCCAGGTTGCTTCCGCGGGGTACCCAAGAACAGCTGGGCCCCCATGATACCATCATGAATCCAGAAGTTTCTTTAAAATATACCTCATCAAATCATTAAATCCTAAATGATTTCAAATAATACCAAAAATGTTTCGTTTCCAGATTCCCTGGCAACACCATTGACGCTTCGCTAGTTCTCAGTTGCATTCTTTGTATTGCCTCCCCCCAGCTGCCAGTGACCTGCCCCTCTCGCATTCGCAGAAGCTCTGTCTGCAAGTGCGACACCTGCAGCGTCCATGATTAGCAGCGATCGTTGATCATCATGAATCGTTGCTAAGCGAACTTAGCAATCATGCATAATCGTTGTTACAATTCATAAGCAGTCTTAAGCATTCTTGATCATTCTTAAGCATGACAAAATATATCCATGGGCAAAAGTCAAGCTGTTTACAGCAGGGGCAGCCTCGGAAAAACGAACAGAATCTTCAGACTTGCTACCTTCGTTGGGTCAGCCATCTTTTTGGTGACCCATCTGCTGCGCTAAAAACCTTGATAGTTTCCCATGTCGTAAGAAAAACCCTTACGCGAGAGCCTACGCATCGCTTACGCGTGCACAGCGCTGGCTTACGCGGGAACAACTTTTGTGGCAGAGCTTACGCGGGCTTACGCGGCCTTACGCTGGCTTACGCTGGCTGTTATGACAAGGCTGCAATTGCAAATGAATACGGAGGTTTTTAGTGTCGCTTATCTATGTTAAAGTTGATGCATGATCAACAGCACAAGCTATAGCCATAACGGTCACACTGGTCACTTCACGGCACAAAGCGGTGCCATTGGTTGGTGAACTGCTGGATTGGCTGGAGGCCTCCTGGCGAGAATCCTCGTGAGCCTTGAGCTGCAGCTGATGCTCCTGGCATACCGAAGCTGAGCTGCACAACTGATCTTCTCATCTTCGCACCCGGGCGGCACGGTGCAGCGATAGAACCCTCGGGGTCCCCAGTTATCATCCAGTTGATTAATCATTTATAGTAATAAACCAGCCATTTTTGAGGTCCTCTATTTTGAGAAACTACCATGTCACTTTGCAAAAAACTGAAACATCTTTGAGTGGGTCTAAGCGAGTTGTTCGAGCACTCCGATCTATGAGCGAGAATAGAACGTACTGCTGAGAGCACAAACAAGGGTTATCGCAGCATTTGAATAATGCCGAAACGAATTTCTTGAGTTCAACACCCGCAAATCTGTGCAAATGCCGCAATGTGTGCATGTGTGTGTGTGTGCATGACAAAGAGCATCAGTGTGCCACTTGTCTGCATGTTGGAACAACCCAAAGGTCATTGATGAAAGAAAGAAAGAAGTCTGTCAATGTTTATCTGTTGGAATATCGTGACCGAGTATCCATCTTAGAAATTCATAGCAATTCCATACCTATCTTTGCTATCATATGGTTGAAATATATCGAGTACCTCCAAAGTTGATTTTTCATCAAAAATGCTTCATTGATTTCCGCGATGATTGTGAGTAGCAGCATGTGATGTGCAACCCCAAACAGAATGAATGACCCACATTCATCAAACCACGGTACTGCTGCGGTAAATTTCCACTTTGGTGCATTTTGATCCTCGTTTGACCTGACAGCGTGCAGATTCCTTTCCTTCAGTTTGCAGCTTAGCAAAATGTGGCCGTAATAGAAGCATGTTCCGCAAATCAAAATAGCGTATAGACAAAACCTATCAAAAGTCTTGCCCAAATTCATCCAAATTCTGTGTGTGTGTTATGGGAGCTGCCTCTGTAAGCTTTTGTGCTAAGTCTTGAGTGAGAAAAGCCAACTGTTTCCAGAACTGGAGGCCCAAAAACAGTGAACTTCACGGCTGAGAAGACATGGCGCCCGTGGCCGGATCTGATGGATGCGTCGGATGCGTCGCTGCCCCGTTTCTCCTCTTGAAGCGTCTCAAAAGCCTTCCGGAGGATCGCCTGTTGATGCAGCCGACGTGTGAAACATTGCAATTCCTGTTGAGTTTGTTGACTCAATCAATTGAGTAACCAATAAATTCAATTTGATTTAGTAATTGATACATCAAATTTGATTCATATGAACCATTACCTCAAAAACTTACTAAACCTTATCATTGTCAAGGTCACTACTTATGTCATTACAGTCAAAAGAGTCATTTGTAATTCATTATTGACCATTCAATTACAAATCATAATTAGTCAAAAGTTCATTCTTTGCCCCTTCCACTCACGAGTGGGTACCGGTACTTTTTGCGTCGCCTCGCCCGACTTGGACTCCTCCACCTCCTCCAAGGCTTCTTCCAACTGCTCCTACGCCACGCTACTGGTGAGTTGTCACAGAACGATTGAGAAACCATCGATGAACCATGGGTAAATTCATTATGAAATATTATGAACTAGAAAGATATTGTAAATTTTAAATCTATTATGAACCATTCTGAACCATTGCTAAATCATCATTTAATGTTGACCATCTTAAACCATGACCATTATGAATGATCAACATTCACTTACCATCATTGAGCATGAATCGTGAAGCATTTTCTCTCATCGCCAATCATGATTTGCTTTTGCCACTGTCATGAACTATCATCAACCATCATTGATCGTTCATGTTGGCCTTGCCACTGGCGTTGGTCAGAATCTCAGCTGCTTCGGACGTTGTCTCAGCGTCGCTTTTCTAAGCAGGCCACGGGAACTAGTCTGCGTTTCTCAGCATGACGCAACTGCTCTAGGCATCAGTCCCAAGCTGCCCCCAAGATCTCAATGCTGTGCTCAGCGGCACCCCCATGGATAGGCAAGGCTCTTGTCAGCCCTCCCGGGCCACCCTAGCAACGAACTCTATTCAGCCAGGTTATGACCTTGGTGTTACCACGGTAAGGACGCAGGAAAATCCTAGGGGCACGCAGGGCCAAGAATCCGTGCACAGCCAGCAACAAACAAATATAATGTTTGTAGATTGGTTATTTTAGTTCATTAATTTTTATCTATCAATTGCATCTATACTTCAAGACCTGAGGATTCTTGACAGCGAAAAGCTCGGATAGACTATAGAGGGGTGGTTACAAATTGTTTGCAACCACAGCAGCCGCATCTTGAAACTTCTGGTAACACAGACATATCTCATCTCTCTCTTCAAAGGTCATGTTCCAAGAAGGCGCTTGTCGCCGAACACAACTCGCATGGTGACTCCGTGGTCATTCAAAGTTTTGAACAGAGTGAGAGATATCGAATTTCCGACTTTGTGCAACCGCAGACCCAACACCGCTAATAACGACATGCTCAGTGCCCGAGACCCACATGGTCAACCTTCCGAAGTATGCTCAACTGCATGGGGTTCTCCCTGGTGACCAAAACTCCCCATGAACCTGCATGATCGACCAGCACTGGGTAGGGCTCCTGTTCCAAATAAACACAGCTCCACGCTGCCCCACTGTGACTGCTGCCAAACCGCCGTGTTCAATGCGGTTGGGGAGTCACAGGGGCAGGATACTGCGCTGTGGAGACTGTCCATTAATTTAATTAAGCTGTTTCCAAGCCACCGACTGAATTTTGATCCCTTGTTGAAGTTTCATGTCATGTTCAAAAAAAGATTAAACTGATTGACCCATAATTTGTATTAATTATTCAAGCAATAACCAGCAACGCCAAGAAAGCCCTGTATCAGCAGAGTGGCGTGGCAACTGCTTGGGTATGGTGCAGTCTCAAGCCGAGGTTTCGAGCTTCCAACAAACCCATCAGTGACTTTGTTTGCAGCATAAAGAGCTACATTTCACCTCTGACTCAACATGCCAAGCACTTGAGACCACCGCATTGAACAAGAGCTTAGAAATTGTTTCCCAGCTCTTGTCCGACAAAAAATCCTAATCCTACTGCTCATGTTACACTGGCATCCATGCCACTGTCTTGGATGCCCAGGGGCAAAATGGCAGATCGAACGGTATCATGTCAATCAAACTTCTCAGATGTTGCTTCTGGCCCTTGGCCATTGGCGTAATTCACTAATTCTTCACTAATTGTTCACTAATTTATCGTTCAAAAATATTCAAAAGGAAAACCGTCGTCTGTCCACAAACTGCCAAGTCCTAGTCCTGGGCCCAAAGACTACCAGTCATGACTATGTCGCCTGTCCAGCACAATCATCACTGCATCACATTGATTTCAACGCGTTCATTCAGCCGTAAACCCCAGCTTCAATGTCTCAAGAGCTGCTTGAATGTGCGGTTGGTGCCTGCAAGGGCACAGCAGCATGAGACGGCGGAAGCTCATACGTCGCAGAAGGCATCGCAACTGGTTGAGTTTCCAACTTGGGATTCGATTGCCCTTCGCCGGGGCGGGTAACGATGCCAAGTGCTGCTCCACCAACACAAGCACTTCTTGGGCAGAAGCATTGCCCTTGGCATGTGCCCACAATTCAGGGAGCATCAGACTCAGGAGTTCCTTCTCACTCAAGGCATGCAAGATCTCACGCTGACGCTTGTCCAGCTTCACACTTGGAGCATGGGGCAAATGGCAATAGTCACACTCATCGCCCTTGGGACAGCCTCCAGGAAGTTTCATGAAGAGACAAGGCCGTCGACAGAATTCTGGATGTCCATGAGAGCCTTTAGATGTTGGCGTCTTCAGAAAGGAGAGGGCAAAGGCACGGCCTGGCAGCGTAGAAACATAGCTCTCGATGGCCTTCTCAGATGCATGGTGATCCATCTTGGAAGTCTCGGTCTCTTCTGGCTGGGCACCTGGACCACAGCTCTTGGAGCGTTTCTCTGTCGCGACCTTCTCGTCCTTCACCGAGATGAAGGTGGAAGCATAGTAGCAGATCTCCGGCATTGCAGGCTGGATGAGCCTTGCCGATCCTGTCTGGCTCCCTGAATCTAACTGGAACCTAAATTCAAGGCATCAAGGTGTGACCATGGCACTGAGAATCAAGAGCAAGAAAAAGAAATGAAACACACAATTTGATTCAGAACCTCTTAATGATCTCATCTCACAGTTCGATTCAGAACCTCTGAATGATCTCATCTCACGACATGTTGGGTCACAAAGCCGGCCACTCAACGGAATCGCGGGGGAGGCTCCTTCGTAACTTGCAGTTCCTTGCAACTGTGGCAACTTCAAATCATACAGATGGTCAGACGAGAAAGACAAACTAGACTCGACCTTACCGATAGAATCTGTTCCACTCTCAGGCCAGTATTTCCATGTCATTCGTCGAAATCACTCCTTGAACAGACCAAAATCGAAAAACTATCAACCAGGAAAAGCTTTCAGTTTTTCATGGCAGCCACTGCCCAACTAGAATCATACGCTGAAAGCTGCTCTCGCACTTTGAAAAAATCTTCGCATGCCATCCATTTCCATCTCTCCCCACAGCACCGTGGTTCCGGTAACATGCAGGCAAGGCCAAAGTGCATTCAGCTAACTTGTCCTGGAACACTGCTGTGGTTTTCCGTGATTTGGTGGCCATGGCAAACAGTTGGGACCAGAAAAGTTGGAGTCTGCAAGAACGATCCATCGAATCCATCGAGTAGGGTCGATGATTCGAATACAGCCTGGTTGCTGGTGCCGGATCAGTCTGACAAAGTTATCATTACTGCTAGCAGTCTTCAAAACTTAGAACATCTAAGAGCAAGCCCTGGTCTAAGAGCAAGTCTTGGATTGGAACATCTGAGAACCCATTTGAGCATACGATGTGCATATGTCCTCCTATTCGTACACATATGTGGATCTTTGCATTGGTTTAGATATACTTTTGTGTTTTGCATATGCGCATATCTGTGTGTGTAATACACGTATATCTATGTGTGTGTAATACACGTATATCTATGTGTGTGTAATACACCTATATCCATGTGTGTGTGTGCACGTGGGCATGTGCATGCGCGGGTAGGTAGGTGCGTAGATCGATTGACAGGCAGACAAACAGACAGACAGACAGACAGACAGACAGACAGACAGACAGACAGACCGACGGACGGACGGACGGACGGACAGACGGACAGACAGACAGACGGACGGACGGACAGACGGACAGACAGACCGACGGAGGGATGGGGATGGATGGATGGATTGATGGATGGATGGACATAAAAATTCATATACAAGCGCATAGACATGTCATCTTGTTTACGTATGTCCAAGCTTACTCATCCTCTAGAACAACCAGCCAAATGGACCCAGAACTAAATGTCAAACCTCACCGCTGGCCACTTATCTCGGATAGATATGGTACTTGTTCAAATGGGAAAAACGCTGCTAGTCACCTCTCGAGCCCAGAGTTTCCTTTCTTTTGAGAGGTTGGAAAATGTTGACAGGAACATTTTTTTTGTTTCTTTCTCTTGGTTTCTTATTGATAAATACTGCTCCCGGTTGGATGGATTCCAGGACAAGAGAACCTTGTCAAAACAGTGACAGAACGGGGCGTTCAAAGAGGTTGGACCAGGCGATGAACATGCAAATATTTATGTACAGTAGCATGGTTGTATGTATTGTCATAGGTCTATGTGTGATATGCATGATACACATACACATACATATATAGTGACACACACACACAAATAGATGATCGATTGTTTACATACATAAACAAATGATAATAGTATCATATAAATCATATACATGTCAATTTCTCAATCTTCATATACAGTATTGCTAAGATCGCAACTTGTGTAGATCTAAGAAGTATCAGAATCCAAAGCTCCGCTATGCTCCGCTCCTCCAGGCGAAGAAAATCGCACCTCAGCTGCACCAACTTGGCCTCTCCATTGGAGACGGAGAGCTGAAGCTCCTGCAGCCCATGGAACAGCACTATCCACTGCGTGAGATCACCAAGAAGGGTCACCTGGTGTCACCATCTTCGTGGTCATCACGGGGCATCCCAACAGTTGGACCATTGACTTCCTCTCGGTACCAACTCTATCACGGTCCTAAACCGCTTGGCAACCAGCACAAAATGCTTAGACATACTGGTCGATAATAAAATCGGCCAATAAGAATTTTTCATATTTTCATAATTGGCAGTCAATAATGGTTGAAAAATGAAAAATAGAAATTGCATGAAATTGCCAATTATGACGGTAGCTACGAATGGCAATAGTAGCGTATAGTATATGCTAAGCTACAATATATGCTAATATGGCCACATGATTTCATATGGATATTCTAGACTAAGCTGCAGCGTTTGTACCACCAACCACCCGGACCTGTAATGATCAGGGATACTGTGCAATTGGGGGAGGAGATAATCATCACAATTGCAATATGATTCCCGCCCTACTGAGTCACATTGGTTGCCAAACAAGGAGGAACTGCAAATATTGTAGCTCCATCGGATGTCCCAAAGGCTAGTGCATTCAGTGCGTGGATTCAATGTAAACCTTGGAAAGAAACAAACGAGTTTGTGATCACCACGGCGGATAAACTTGTATCGTACTGTTGGATGTGCAAACCATGGCAGGGGAGTCGGAGTGGCATGTCTTAAATCAAATCCAAAGGCTGCCAAATGATCAACGGAAATTGAAACCCAACCAGGATGTTCCCAGGGACAATCCTCTGTGAACCTCTTAACCTCTTGAAGCAGTGACAATCGCTGCCTTTGCTCATTACATCCGCTCGAAGGCGCATACAGCCCATTTCCCGCGACTGCCATCTACTGGTTGAATCATCTAGCCCATCGCTTCGCCGTCCTCACACCTCTGGAAGACGTCGCTACCTTCAACCTGCACAAGTGACAGGCTGTGCAGACATGCAATTCCTGCGACGGCCTCTTGGCACGGACACGTACAAAGGCATGACCTGGTAGTTTAAACTGAGTCCAGCGGAGCTTTTTGTTTTCGGACAGTTCATGTTCTGAGTCACACCTTGACATCTCCGCACATAATGCAACCAAATTGGTCACTGGAGGCATTTTGCCCAGTCATCCCCTCAAAACTAGCACGGTTGGCTTTGAGAGACCAGCAGTTTTGGGGTGACAAAGTATTCCGCAGCTGATGTCCGCGGCGCAATTCATCCTCAACTATCACTAACCATCATTAATCATCACTAACCATCACTAACCATGTCACTATCCCTGAATTTTCCCTCTGCTTTGGGTTGTTGCCGGCAATCCACCCATCCATGGTGACCTCGATCACTGCTAAGCCACTCCTCACCTGGGTGCCCCTCGTTCCAGCACCCACCTCTGTGTTGATCCCAGTGGAAACCAGGCTTTCTCTCGAACTGCCTGCCACCACAGATTCAGGTCGGATTCCAACAGGCCTTTTGGACAAAGAATCATCTTCTAGTTGGTGCTTATAACTATGAAAACTATGAATCAACCAACCAATCATTTGTAATTTGGGACAATGAAAAATGTGAATCAAACCACCAGCCAGTCTTTAGATTTAGAACCTTTGGCAGCCTGGCCGTGAACTACATGCTTGCGGTGGAATGGGACCATTGATCCCCGAGTTCAGGAAAAAATCAGCATTCCGTAGACGGCATGAGGTGCACCACACAAACTTGATTACAGATTCGCAGCTATCATCTGGTAAGCTGGACCTTACCACCTCACCCTGGAGGTGTTGGCAACAGGCTTTCTTATAATTCATGGTATTTCACGGCTGTGATTAGCAGCTTGCCGTCTCTTCTCTTCCTTCTCACTGGCTATTTGGCATCTGATGGCATCTGGTTGACAAGGAGTTTCTCAACAGTTTATTGGGGAGTGTGATCCATTATGTTGGGTCGATATTGAAACTTAAAACCAACAGTTCCTTGGCAGATTTTGACACACAGAGTGTGGCATTCTGTCTTCGCGCGTCCCAGGGACTGTACCACCGGACCTACAAGACACGTGGCAGCATAGTCTTGCAAGGCCAAAATCGTCGCTGAGGCATCCGTTTCTCTCAACTCTCGGATCCTCGGAAGATCACACGGTCACTGCTTCAAAGCGTAACGTCGATGTCTGCAGTTTCGATGGAACTGTCCTCCGCAACGATTTATTTCCGTGGGAAGAATGTGTATCAACAGTCTGTATGTGAGCGTGATCAGTTTCGAGCAGTGAAACCACCATGAGTCCCTCCGAGGTCCCTCCGACCCTTTTAGGCTGCCACTTTTCCCAAACAAGGCCATAGACGAGATCCTTCTGATCCTGCCAGGGGCTTCATGACTGGCCCACGATTTCCCCATGGGTTTCAAGGAAATCCTCTTCTGTGATGAACAATAAATGAGGATGTTGACCATTGTTGACTTTTTGCATGAACAATAAATGTCTCTGTTTGACCATGTTGACTTGTGCATTCTGGGATGGCCAATTAGCAAAAAGCCTTCAAAACTGGTTCGTTGGCACTAAATTGAATCACCCCGACAAGCAACTGATAGCATAGTCCTTTCAAAAAAACACCTTGCACTGTGCACTGCTCATGTGCTTCAATGTGAATTCTGCGAGTCATGTCACATCTGTTCTGGACAAAAGTCAGGATGCTGTGTTGCGACTTGATCCTCCATGGGAATACAAGATTTGCTGCCAGACCAAACTTGGGTACAGTTCAGCATTAAGTAAATTCTAGTATCATTGCTTGACATTAAAAGTCTGCATATGTTGACTCATCGTGAGAAGCAGGAGTGACACAAGAAGAAACCATCATTACATGGTGAACCGCTGGAAGTAGTGATGGTTAGTCATATCTACCAAGCAATATTCGGGAAAGGTGGTCTATGCTGTCCGATTTCCCACGTGCTGCAGAACTGGTACCGCCTGCTGGAGATCCTCCATTGAAGGAGACTTCGACCTCGCCAATGAAAAAGGGTCCATGTGAAGGTGCTATTTGGATGGTTTCTCAAGCCCCTGGGGCACCCCAAAATGCTTGGTTTCTTACTATAAATGATTCACATTGGATGATAACTGGGGGTTACCCGGTCATGACTTGAGACACCCAAATTTTGGTCGATCAAGTCATTTCCCCAGCTTCATCACTGATGGTAGCAGCAATGGATCCACTCGCAAGTGACCGACAATGACTAGTCACTAGTCATCAATGGAAGCGACCAATCGTGATTCCTTGATGTAGCTCTTGGCGAATGTTACAAGCCACATTCGAACCAAGGGAATCGCAAAAATGTTTGAACA
>VSDK01021882.1:76721-106374 GCA_009767595.1 Symbiodinium kawagutii
GATCTCATCCGACATCTTTGTACTGGCTTCTAGGGACTTGCAAATTCAGTCTGGACATCGTCGAGCATGCTCTCCCAGCCTGGATTGTTCCTCTCCTGTCTCCTGCAGCAAAGAAGCTGTCCCAACCCTGAAAGAGCGACCTTCATGGGAGGACCTCCCGAGAGTAGCCCTGGGATTCTGTCGCAGGCTGTGCATTGGGTACACTCCCAGACAAGCTACATGAAGCTATCCTTCAAAAGATAGCTATGATGGCTCCTTACTTTATTTTAGGTCACAGAAATTGGAGCTGGATAGTCCTACCACACGAAGAAAGCATAAGATTCAAGATGAATGCGTCTGGGGTGGATGACAATATTGACAGTTATCCAAATCTGATTCCTTTTTCAAAATTGCATCTATGACCATGCGCAATGCCGCCCAACATATTGATTGTAAATGCTTCAAAGCAGGAGGCCTAATACTTGCTTCATCACGCACGTATACCAAAGGGAAAGTCAGAACTCCGCTGCTCCTGTGTTACCATCTGCTTCACATTCCTTGGCAAACACCACAACTGACTCTTGGCGGTCCGTGAATCAGTCGTAAACAAGGGGCGCCTAGCTGACTCTTCTACTTCTACTGTGCTTCCTGTGCAGCTATGTTCGGGGAAACACAGAACATCACAGAACAAAACACCCAAGGCAAATATGCTTCTTTGCTGCGAAATTACATCATCTTTGCGTCATCCGACTGGTGGATATGCACATCTCTACATACCATTGACATCTCGTGGGTAGCATGTCGAGCCTGCTTTCCCGACAAGGCACATGAGATTGAATTGAGATAGCCGGCGCTTCAGATGATCCACCTTGGGTGCTGCCAGCGTACCAATTCAACAGCAGCACAGTGCTTACGTAGTTTTGGTCCCGTTTTGAGGTTGGTTCATGCACGTTAAAGACAATATCCAGAGAATCTCCTGCCATAAATCGGATAGGCAACTCAGTCAGATTGCGGGCCCTGGGCGTCTGGGGCTGTGCACTTCAGCTCTAGCTGCGATCAGCAATGTGTGGCAGTCTACTGCCTGGCTGATGGAAACCCACGGAAGCCCATGGAAACTACAGGGTCATAGCTACCCAGGAATCTCGTTCCCAAGCTGTGCGACTAAGCAGTGGCCATGGGTGATACTCAGGGCTATCTGCTGAAGATTTCAAGACTGTGCTCTGCCCCGTCCGCCGCGTCCGCCACGTGCGCCCTGTCCCGTGGGCTCCTCAATAGCCTCTGCCCAACAAAGTTTACAGAGTCGCTCAATGCAGCCTTCCACCATCTCTCGCCTGGCACAGCTCAGGCCGCCCAACAACCGGGCAGCTCAGCATGTAGCTTAACGGCTTAACACTTGGCCAAGGATAAGGCGATCTGGACATCCTTTCAGCTCAAGTTAGCACCCTAGCACTTCAGTAGTTCCAATGGATTTCAGTAGAGGAGGGTAGAACTGAGTGGAGGCATGTCTGGACAATGGCTGCGATGGCGGCTCTGGAGGATAGTGGCAGTATAAAATTGTTTGAACACCCAATCTGCTGGATGTACAGGCTCCACCCAAGATTTCAGAAACATGCCAATAGTCCTTGAGGATGGCAATGCTAAGCATATTAGTGATATCAAACCTCCCATAGAGCGAACTTTCTGCGCAAATATCTAGATCAGAAGCACTTCAAAGCCCCCCAAGGGATGTTGTAGTGAAGCTGTTTGGGAAAAGCGATTGTGAAGAAGCTGTGGAAGTAAAACTCTCGGACAGTGGCACATCGCTTGTTGATTCGGTGTCTCGCACCTGCCAGTCTCCTGGGAGAGCTCAGAGCATAGGCCTCAAGGTCTTCATGGTCTTCAGTTCACTTCCCAAATTCAGATCAACTTGGAACGTCTGACAATTCTGTCAGCTAACAGCACTCGCCGTATTTCAAGCGCCAAACACACGGATGGAAGAATTTCAGAGTAGCTGTAGCTTCCATAAAAGCACTACATTTGATGTATGCATAGGAAACATGAGGTACGCATGCCATGCTTACAGCAGCACCGGTCGACATCCTCCAGGAGTTTATCAGTGAGGGTAAGCCCTTCGGCCCTTCTGCATCCTTCTGCCAAGGTGCGCATCAAGGCCTCGCTTTCTTGAAGGCTGCTCCAATACGCAGACTCCTAAAGCAGTCAGACTCCCATGGTTTTGGAAAGCAAAATGAACTGCCAACGACTGCAGGTTACAAAGCCCGTTTGTAAAACCGATCCGCCGGGCAAGGCTAGTGTTGGTGTGGGTAAAGGGTTTGGTGCTGGTTTGGAGCAGGTGGAAAAAGAACCGTACCTACATCCACATCTGCACTTCAGAGGTTCGGTCACTAGAGGATGATAACGATTGTCACAAATGGTCACGATGGAGCACGTGCGATCATTTCGGATGATAAGGAATGATCACCCTGTGTGGAGTGACAATGAAAGATTGTATTTAAAAGTGCATAGTGGTACTGGAGTTTATGAAAATACTGGATGATGGTAGGTGGTTAAGGCGAGAATCAGGCTTGTGATAGTTGATGATACCTGATGATGACTACGCCGGCGGCGGCGGCGGTGGTGGTAGTGGTGGTCATAAAATAGTTCGACTATAAATAGAGCCTGACGGAACTCTAAAGGGGTGGATCGAGCACAAGGCGTGGAACCTTGAAGATCTCCCTGTGAATCGCCCAAATTGCTGAAGACAAGCTCTGCTACTCGTCCGCAGTAAGTGCCACAATGTTCCAACTGTAAACACCAATGCTTGCCTAAAGCATGCGGGTTGCCATCTCGATGTCCCACCTCCCACCCCTCCTGGGCGTACATGGAGATACTAAATGGATCCGTCTCCTCCCATGGGATTGGAGCCTCAAGTCCGGCGAGCTTGACAGGGTGCAGTGGCAGAGTTCTAAACATCGGAGACCAGAAATGACGGTATCCACCAACCTAAAACCACTAGATGGATTTCTGGAATTTCCAATTTCTGGCCTCCCATGTTTAATTGTTCTTTTTGGTTGGTGTAATTGGAAATCCAAACAATTCGGAATTGGAAACCGCTTGCTTTGGTAGTGGCTATAAACAGGCCCACTGGTGTTTCTAAATTTGGGGTACGCCGAAAAGCCATGAGGCTTCACATTTTCTGAGCTCAATCTTGAGTCGAGCGAGTTGCTATGTTTCCGTGACAACAGTTTCAACAAACATTCCGCGAATGGGCTCTGGGACAGGCTCAAAGGTGGCTATTCACAAAGAATTGCATTCCAGTACCACCAAAGGTCCGTATAAAAATTGCAATCTCTGCTCACGAAGCACAACCAGTTTG
The DNA here is from genome assembly GCA_009767595.1 of Symbiodinium kawagutii. Taxonomy (NCBI): domain Eukaryota; class Dinophyceae; order Suessiales; family Symbiodiniaceae; genus Symbiodinium; species Symbiodinium kawagutii. Next base: position 80,053 of record VSDK01021882.1, read on the forward strand.
GAGCCGCCTGCTCCCTATGGTCAAAACAGCTCTGTAAGCCAAACCGACGATGTTCCAGAGCATGAACATCAAATTCAATTGATGCCTCCATTGCAATCATCTTACACTCCTAGTCTATGGTTCGAGCTCAAAAATCAGGGATCATTGCGCAGTGGTAGGTATAGAACGGTGATCCAAACCTGATAAGCCGCACACACCACAGCATAGCAACACCAGCAGCGCATCTAGGGGTTCCGTGCCATCACGCCCGGAGCCCCTCCGGTTCAAGGCAAAAGGCGGGATATCTCCAAAGGTTCCGCGAAAAAAGGGTAACAAACCCAGATCATCATTGGATTCTGTTGGTTATTAGACGTTGTTGGCAATGATGAGTTGAAGAAAAACAAGAAAACAGATTGAAAGAAATGAACTGGAAAGAGTTTCAGCGGTTTCTCTGTTCCATCAGTTTTGTGATTCCAACGGGTGTTTCCGCATTAAGCAGCACTTTAGCAGTCGCACCTTGCAGGGGACTTAGCCTGCCGGCGAACTCTGGACCTGTAGGGGCAGCGTTGATGCAAATTTTCCCAAAAATGGTTTAGCACACTTACTACGGTACTAATCATCATCATGATGCTCTACTGATATATTAGGGGACCAAGTTGTGCGCCAAGGAATGCCCTCCTCTTCGACTCGTTGGAAGCGCATCCGGGCCACTCTGTTTGTTGTTTCATGTTACCACGGTAGGTTTCAACGGAAGCTGACAACATTCCCAGGACCAGGGCATCGAGGCCTTGGCCTCTTCACCGGCCCAAGATCTGCAGGACTGACGTCAGGTTAGTATTGTGTCTTGGTATGGCTGGTTGTATGATGCACATGACCTCCGCTTCAGGTACTCAGATCATTCAGTGCTACACCTTGCGTTTACCTGCTATGTCTAATTGTTTACTTGGGTGTTGCCTGAGTCTACATTCTTTTTTCGCCACATGCTTTCATAATTGGTGGCTTTCATAGCCAGTCTGATGACATCTAGACTAAAAAAATAGATTTATAAGGAGAAAGGGAACTGCACCTATACCTATATACTATACCTACATACTACTCATCTTCCAGCTGAGCCAAAATGGAAAGGCGATTAAAGTTGGTGGGAACTTCACTGGAAAGGCCTTTGGCTTCCTGCATGTGAATTTCATGCGTGAAAATCAAAACAAGAAACGGCTTTGCAAGCTGAACATGACTTGAAATTTCCTTGTGACAAGACTTTGGGAGAGAGGAAAGGACAAAACTGCGGCAGTGCTGAATCAAATCCCGAGTCAACCTGTGAAGCCAAACGATTTCAGACTGAAGCGCATTGGGGAGAATCCACCCTCCTCTGCCCGGATGTCAATGATCTTGCGGATTTCCCGTTGTGTATACCTGCCACTGCAAAGAAGTGATGATGACTCTGTATATCCGCATCTCTCTGGATTTTGCGGAGACGGGTACTGCAAGTTATCTGGCAAAATGGCCTATACGGCTAAAGCAAACCGCCACTTCTCAGTAGCAATGGGCCATGAAGAGTCAATTTTCCATTCGATTGCAAGGCTTAAGGGATTGTAGTCCCCTCAAACAAGGAAATAGGATACAGATTTCAGATCCGAGCCCCTAAGAAAAACGATGTCAGATCTGAGCCCTGAGAGAAATCCAGCTCCTTATTTCGTTTGCGTCCGAAGCACCGGTGGAGATCGACTGAGAGCCCCCACGGCTGGGTCGAGATGATCAGCATGCGGTCCAACAGATCCAGGGGGATGCCTCAGCGCTGCGCGACTCGCAACCCATGGGGATGGGAATGTCACCCATAGCTGGTCCCTCAACGGTGGCTTCCTATGACATACGACGCCTTGTCGGAGGCCTTGCCGGGCTTATAAAAATGATTAAAAATGCCTATTGATGCCAATTGATGCATCTTGATGCTTTTTGGTGCTCATTGCTGCTTCTTGATGCTTCTTGATGTTTCTTGATGCTTATTGATGTGTCTTGATGCTCCTTGATGTTTCTTGATACTCATTGATGTTTATTGGTGCTTATAAAAATGCTTATTGGCGCATAAAAAAATGCTTATTGGCGGATACAAAAAATGAGTGCTGTCTCCTGACCCGCTGCAGCTGGGGCACCGTGTGGGCTCTTGTAGTCTGTGCCCCGAATGTTGGTGATGCCGCGATTCGTAGCCATGATCACGATGGGCGCTGAGTCGGCCTCCACGCTGTCATGGTCATGGCTGGATTCCGAGTGGTGGCTAGGTCCACTGGAACTTTCAACGCCTGTTTTTGCATTTGTACTAATCTGGCGCAGGTGGTACCATCACTCAGGTCAACGACTTGTGGCAAAAAAGGCTTCCCACAGCAGCTGCAAAATAAGGAAAGGTGAAACAGGCGAATCGAATCGAGCCCAAGGCTGCTCAGGACTCATGGGACATTGGCGGCGCTCAGTGCCATCCGTGGCTCCGAAGTCAGATCGACATTGACAAGTCGCACTGGATTCAGTTGCGTTGATCATATTGACATTGACATCATTCACATGTGCAACTTGTTATTTGCCTTCCATGTTGCACTCATGAGATCCACGAGGGACACAGAGCCATTTGTGGCGTCTGGTCTGGGCACCGCAAACTCCAGGCGAGACAGGTTCACTTCTTCTTGTCTTTCACATCCTCCTGGGTGCTGGTCACGCTTATAAACTGCTGTGACTGCAGCATATCCTACCAACCTTGTGGTGTCCACAATTGGTGTATGTACCCCACCCTCAAGGATCTGTGATTTCTGCGCAAAAAAGGTTGGGATGGCTGCGAGTACTATCGTTTCTGGACAAACCCAAGAATGCATCGCACACCTCGCGATGAAGATTCGTCGATGTGTTCGGGGCAGCAATCGAGCCACCAACACCTCTCTAAGCTCCAAACAGGTTCTGAATCAGAGCTTCCCTGTGCCGGGCAGGATTCAGAGCTTCAACATGCAATTTACCATAGAACCGAATTGTGTTAATATGTGTTAAGACGTATCTCCATAGTAGAAAGTCCATCTAAATCAGGTAGTTCCAAAGACTCTGTGCACTCAACAATCATCGACGGCGGTTTTAGACACCTTGCAATTGGATTGGCTAAGCTTGGAATGGAAATGAGCTGTCCTAGGTACCAAACGTCAAGCACTGCTAGCTCGCTGACAACACAAAAATGTACCATCTTACTTCACGGAAAGGGTGGAGTCCATATCACAGGTTTTAAGATGGATCAAGACCAACAGGATCCTTGCGGATGTCAGTACAAGTTAAGTGATCATTGATCGATGCTGCAGAGTTCTTCATCTACTTTTTTGGCGAATTGGCTCATCCGCAAATGACAGAATCATGGTCCGCGAACAGTTGGTTCCTGTCAATCTTGTTCTGCACACATTCCAACAATCAGAATTTCAATCTATATCGGCATGCATGGATGCCGCAATCAAAATGACACAGTATGTAGGGACTGAACGCCTCTTCTTTGGAAACGGTTGTCACACATGGTGCCTTCTCACCGGGTCCTTTCAAGATTGCTTTGTGAACCGCCTCCAAAAAGAAACAAATACAGTGCGTTGCTTGAAGGACCTCTGCGGTTTCCTGACAAAGCTTTGTAAAATGCAATCTATGAGTAACAACAATCGGGAGGTGTAAATACGGGGAACTTGGTGGGTAGTTTGCCGCACCACTTCCCATGCCGATCTGGGTCTCGGGCCCGGGCGCACCTCATACTCACGACCAGCCTCGTGTCCAGCACTGCCGCGGATGAGTCGCAGAAGGATACGAAGAAAGAGGCCATACCAATACCTTGCATAAAATCTGAGAGGGCAAAAGGAAAGTGTAGCCAAATACAACTGGCAAAAGTGAGAGCACACCGGAAAACATTCTGTATGCTGGAAGCACTGTTTGTTGCTTCAATTGGCTGTTTCGGTACACTACAGGGGGTTCGGGAAAAACTCACTCAAGGATTCATCGTTGACAAGTACCTGGCGTGGGGGCTGATATCCTCTCGTCAATTTCACCTTGATGGATGAACAAGCTGTCGGAATGCTCATCTAAGCAAGTTGTCGGCTGTTAGTGTTACCTTCTTTCTTTCCCCCCACTAGGAATCCCAACAGCTTTGAACAGGTTCATCACTAAAACAATTGTTTCAACTTTCATGGGATGTGCGACGTTCATTCGGAGAAACGGATCATATTTGACTTGCGCCAAGGGCAACGAATCGATCAAGTCAACCAACACCAAGGAACCAGGTTCAGCTTAAATTTGAGTTGCGCCTTCAGACTATTTTTTGAATCTAGTTGAGGAGAAACGAGTGTCCTTCATTTTGGGCACACAATCCCAAGCGCGCCCTTTGTTCTTTTCATGTTCCGGAAAAGTCAACGGGGCGATGCCAGGATTGCGGTGATCCAGCAAAGAGCAAAGCAACACTCTCTGTTTGTTCTCAAGCTATGCCGATCGAATCAATGAGGTCATCCCTGGATCAATCGATTTTGGCAAACCTGGATGCCCATGGGACATGCGTACTATTTCTGAGTCAGCGAGCAAGAACTGGAGATCTCAGCCTCACGACTTCAAACTACTGTACAATAAAGAAAATATACAGAATCAAAAAAATGTCATCTAGCCACGTAGTTCAAATACGTGCAAAGAGCCGAAAAGCTCTGGGATGCTTTGATCAAAGATTGTAATTGGACCTCAACTTTACATCGTTCCACTGCTTGAATCACCAAGAAAACATCCCAGAGACAACCTGAACACTGTAAAAGGCTCAGTAGCTCAGGAAGATGAACGACAGTAGGGCTGTGCTACTGCATCAGTCGCGGCTTCCTTGTTTCAATTGTGTCCAGGGCTATCCATTCTTTGAGATTCCAAAGGCAGCAAGTCTGTCGGATATGGTTCACCCGGCATGGGTGGATCTAGGTGTATGAAAGGTTTTCTTCCGTCTCAAAGATGCGTGTGGAGCAGATGTGTTTGGCTGCTTTCTCAGCCGGAAAAAGATGGGAGGGATCAAAGAAATTGAAAGAAAATGCGCATAGAAATCTGCCAGAACTCATCGTCAGGGCCATCACGCCCACGGAGCTTGACGAGGCCCTGACAGGTGAATAACCAAGCAGTTCTTTCGACGAGGTCAGTACTTGGCTTGGAAACTGATGAAACAAGCACCAAGTGGCGCAGCAACTGTCCCCTGAAAGACTAGAATGCCAGCAAAATCAAGCGAAACATAGGACAACATCCTAGTCTTCTGCTTCCAAACCAAGTTGATTGTCAAAAACATTCTGTTGTGTGGAAAGTTGAGGCTGGAAATCTTCTAAGAGCCTCGAAAAAATGCAGGCTTTAAGCCTCTTGCTAGGAGCAATCACAGCATCCAAGTCATTCTTGAAATGCTCAGAGCACTGGGACGAGAGTTCTCCTCAACAGTTAAACACTGGCCCATCACTTCCCTGCATTCACTTGTGCAGCTCTTGAAGTGTTGCCACCTCACGGGGTTTGATCGGAGCGCGTTTGCAAATGCTTCAAGGCTTGAAAAACTTAGAAGCCTTTGGGGCAAGCGACCGGTCAACATCATGTGGAGGCATAAACCGCACCCCCACACATCGTGTGCATATGATGGAGAATTTCCATCAAGAACTTCGGGCGCTGAATACTCCATGGTCCCAGTCATTGTCAAATCACCATCATGCACTTTTCTGGCTGTGTTGAAATCAGCCAGATGCACGGCCTGATTGTCGGGACATACCAAAACGTTCTCTGCCTTGATGTCCCTGTGCACCACCTGGACCTGCTCGTGAAGGTAGCTTACGGCAGATATCAGTTGGCGAAAGAGGCGTCGGGCAACCGCTTCTGGAAACGCCGATCCTCTCACTGCGGCAGCCAGTGACTGGCCTGGATGGTAGCTTAGAACCACAGCAGCTTGACAATCAGAGTGGAGGAAGTCCAAGGCTTTCACAATGTGTGGGTGGCTCAACCTTGGGACGTGTGCAAGCAGGATTTGTTAGATTATGACTGAAGACAGTGCAAGGAACAGCATAGCACCAGTATGGAGTCAGGCCTATATTGAGCAAAAACAGCAGTAGCAGAAATCAGGTTCGGTTTCCTCAGGTTTCGGTTTGAGTCAACATGGCATGCGTTCCGCGCTAACAGCCCTGTCTTATAGATATAATATCCATATAGCACAATGGTGACTATAGACATCAACAATACTTGATCCTTTCTAATCAGCTGGATGACCATCCCGAAATACAGGGGAAAGACATGGAAAGACCATAGAGCTAGTATCCACAACCCAGACCCGCACGGACCGTGGCCAGCGACCCGCAAAGGATGTCGAATTCAGATCTTCGCGCTCGGAGTTCTTCTTCGTCTTCAGCCTTCATCACCTTGATTGCAACCTCTGCACCGTTCGACTTCCTGCCAGGTGGTGCCCGGCATGTCTTGTCCACAAGAAAACGTGAGACAAATTTGTGACCAATTTGGGCCTAGGGAATAACTACGATTTCTATGGCTCTCTAAGTGGGGTTAACAGTTATCAAAAGGCTTTCCGTAAGCTCGTTTGAAACTCTGGCCTTGCGCGCATCACCTTTCCTGCTGACCCTTGGCCCAAGATCTCAATCACTTCATATGCCCAGAGCAAATGGGCTTGGGTGAAGTTTTGGAAGTCGGAAGAAAATCGAGAGACTGAATCCTCACTGCACGTTGTTGAGCAGGTGATCGATCTCTCAACCAGGGCTTCACTTGTTGAACACCTCGCAGCAAAAGAATCAAGCATGTCTTAACTCTGAAAGTATCACCACGATAATCTTCCATGCACTTGTGTGACAGGACTTGGCATCGTGATCGATGAAACATGGAGCATATGGAGCACGTTACAAAGCCAAAGGAAGAGAAAGGAGAAAAGTGAAGGCCAGAGAAGGCCAGAGAAGGCCAGAGAAGACCAGGACACCGGGCCTTAAAGAGGAAGCCAAAGTATGACCGCTGCGGCGCCGCTTCCATAGTGCAGACATAACGCTGTTCAACGCTCGCCCGCAGCTCTGTCAGCCTTCTTGAGCCATCTTGAGGGGCCGCGCAACACAAGGGACCGGGTCAACAGCGGATCACACCTAGCATGCAACGATTTCCTGGTGGCACTGTTGAATGTGTTTTTATCCTCCTTCCATGGCACTGTTGAATGATGTTGAATGCATAGGCATCTCAACGAATTTCAATAGCAATCCCCACTTAACATTGATAAACCACAGAGTTCACTGGTTTTGTCACAAGCAACAAGTGGAACCAAACATATCAAAACTATGAAGCAAAGCGGTCGCACTTTCGTGGTTCTTCCAGGCTCTTGAGTCCAAGGTACACGTGCATGAGACTCAGCACCAGCAGCAAGAGTCGACAGGCATTCTGTGGACTCAGCAAGGGTGCTGGCAGGTCGTACTCACCTCGGGAAGCCAACTTGCTCAAGCCCACCTCTTGCAGAGCTCGGTCGAAACCAGAAGAAGTAGCAAAAGCTGCCCTTTGAAGAGCTGTTTGCAGATCCAAGATGCCCCAACCAACAGCAAAGAGGTCTTTTGGGAGTGTCGACCTCACGAAAGGTAAGGAATGGAAGGCCAGTGACCCAAGTGGACTGCAAGTGGTAATCCATTCCGCGGCTTGATCCCCCCTTGTCCGCCGCCCTAAACGAGGGTCTCTGGTGAAGGTCTCTGGTGAAGGTCTCTGGTGAAGGTCGCGAGAGTTTTTTGTGCCAACCCAGGATTTAGATGCCTGCAGTGGTTCGTCAGGGACACCACCAAAAGTGGGGGCGTCAATTTCAAACTGGCACCAGATCCCACGAAGAAACCCAACCCTTTAGCTTCACGGTCTGCGTCGCGGCGCATCGTGAGAATCTGCCGATCAACGAAAGGTTTAAGAAGTTCTTGCAGAATTTTGCTGCGAACTTGTGGATTATATAACTTGGTGTTCTATTGCCGAGTCTTGGGCAATTCTATCTATCTATAAATATATATATATATACACGCATAACTGCAGACATACGTATGGATATATATATATATATATTTGATTTGCACATGTGGTCGTGACTCATGAGCCCATTGAATCCAGTCAAAACTGAGAGCATGGCCTGATGACCCTGGAGATGAAAAAGTACATACCTCAGAGACTGTCGCCCCCCCAAAACGCGCCTGCCAGTTTTGACAAGAAGCAAAGCGAGTGCTTCATGTAGCAATGATACTGAATCGACCACTATTAACCACTCTATATACTGGTCAATTTGTTCAAGATTACGTAACTATAAATCGCAATTGAACTATTAACTCCACCATCAACCACTCTATTAAGTCACTATTAACCTCTTTTAAACCCTACGGTTGATGCAAATCTGAGGCCCCTTTCGGGATCGAAGCTGCTGAATCCCGGTGCACATGAGACTGCGGGACCCTTCCCAGGCGATGGAAAAACCGTCGTCAACCAGTTGAGCACCGAACCGCCTCACCCATCAGAATGCCATCAGCATGTCATGCTTCCATATTCGATAACATTCGCCAAACGGATTTCAATGATTGCAGTAATACAATAAATAGCAACGCTAAGAATAAACGATGGGCAACGTGACAAGGCTGCGAACCCCTCATTGACAATCAGTTTCAACTGCGTTGGCTCAGGTGGAGAAGGTGCTCTGGGCCAGCGCTGCCCTCTCTTCTGCCAAGCTGCGAAAGAGAAACCAGGTGACGAGGTTCAAAACAAAAAAGATTTCAGCTAGAAATGTGCCACTCTTGGCATCCTTGGAGTAGTGCTCGAAATCGGAAATTGCAACATTTTGGACAAACTCAAAGGTACGTGCATTAGCAACTACATTAGATTTTTTAGTATTTAACTACATTAGATGTTATTACCAGTAGTATTCAGCTCAAAATGTGCGCACAAAAAGGTGCTATTTGAAATCGCCCAGAGTCGTAGCCCAAGTAGTTCACCATTTTCAACCTCAACAAACTCATGCACGTTTGCTATCATAGCAACTGCAGCAACGCTCAGCAAAAGTCACCATATAAGATTTGTGAAATGACAATCCTCACTATGGCACTGCATGCACAATCATGCACAGACACCAAACTCGGCTTGAATCAACATGGAAGTACGAGGATGTGAAGTTGGTTCATTGACTTTTTTGCCTAGTCATGTTCAATGCAATGAAAAGACAAATATGTAAAGCGATGTCCGGGATTCGCATCCAAGCTACAAATCTGCAACAATGTCCGAGGAGTCGTGGATAAATAGTGTGCTCAGCCCTTGCTTCAAAAAAGAGTCAGGCAATTGACATGCATGAAATGCTGCATGAAGCACGGTGGGAGAACCATCAGTGGTTCTTACCCTGATTGGCTGCTTGACAGGGGCGTGATGAACCCTGTCGTACTCTCGATTTATGAGCTTAAAATGAAGCATAATTACAATAATCATGAAATTGTAAAGTATCAATCATTGTGTGAAGCCAAAGCAGTGGCTTTTCTTCTGTCATGTCGCTTGCAGTTGCTTTTTCAATCCGTTTCCACTTTGAAGCCCAAGTATGAAGGAAATCTGGAGCCTGATGCGGGCCGAGCCTATGGGCTGCCAGCCATTGAAATAGGAGAGGGAAACCAATCCGAGAGTGGCCACATGGTGACCGTACATTACCTGAGCACAGGCCGGCCGTCAGCACAGGTAGAAGACAGTCTCCCTGATCTATTGAAAGACCACTTATCACAACCGAGGTTCCATTTGTATGTTCAGATCTGGGCGTGTGTTGAGACAGGACTACACCCAAAGTCGTGATTCTCTCCTTTGAAAAAAGAGGATTTTGGGGGTAGCTCATTTATATTCATTTATACTGAATAGTCGAAGCTCAGAGGTGAGGAATTCGTTCGATCCAATGCAGCTCCGTGACAAAATAATCATTGTGCTTGGCTTCGACAAATTTGTGCGAGAAAGCCGTCACAAACCTGAGAGGCTCTACAACTGACTCCGCAGAAGCCGACATGACTGAGAAGAGTCGGGGCTATTTCAGACGCTATTCTTGATCAATCGTTAAACATGACTAGTCACTATTAATTCTGGGCTAATTCTGGTAGACCCTCATAAACAATTCTCAACAAGCTTTAATCATTGCTGTAAACTATTGTAAATCATCATCGTGAATCATGGCTGCTTCATGGTCCTCAAGTTGCTGGGCTTCCAAGCCAAATTGCCAACTGCGCGATGTAAAGACTGCGAAGTTCGGCAGGGCATTCACCGCCTTCGGTACTAGCAGTAGGTGACAAGCTGAGGTACAAACCCAGTAACTCAAAAGTCTCAGCATTACCTTAATATCCTTAGTATGGATTAATGATTGCTAAAGGCATATCAATGGTGGTCCATAACCGTTGATTGGTGGTGAATTACCTTAGTCATGCACAGCATTAGGAGATACATGTTAGACCCCCCTCCCCCATTTTTCGTGGTAAATCACCCGTCGCTTGTGGTGAAACTGCGAGTGGCACTATCTATATATAGATATATATATATATACGCATGTGTGTTCTATATATATGTAAATATACATGCGCATTTGTTTAAATATCTATGTATCGATATCTTATTAATGTGGTTATTTGTCTATTTATTTATTGATTGATTTTGATTTATTGCCTAATTCCTTTTTAAATCTATTTACTTGTTGACTGATTTATTCATGTTTTCATGTTTGGTATTTATTCACTGAATCTATTTTTTTTGTTGATCTATCTGTTTATCTCTTTATCTATTAATTCATTTATTTCTCTATGCATTTGTCTATTCATTTACATACATATGTTGTACATATATTAGTACATATGAGTAGTGGACAAAAGTCTGTCTCAGAAAAGTTGCCACGTGGTAGACTAGGTCGTCCCGTATCCGTGGTGAAGGTTCGGTGGTTGTTACAATCTTATCGGTTGTGAAGGTTTGGGGGGTATCCGTGCTGGGTCGTCCCCTATCGGTTATGAACATATCCTACAAGTTGGAAAACCGACACGTCCACCCAAACACTACATATGAATTGACGCACTTTTGTTGGATTCTCATATGTGTACAGAATTAGATTCATACTATAGTATCTGTACATTCACATGCATTTGCCCAAGCAGAGAGGCACAACCTTGCGGTCATCTTTGCAGCTTAGCTGCGAGATTGCCACGGTTCAGTCCACAGAGTCCTCGCCACTTCAAATCTCAAGAGTCGCAATTTCTTATCATGGCACTTGTTCCGTGCATGAAGGAAGGCTGTAAATGATGATGACGACAATGACGATGATGACGATGATGATGATGATGATGATGATGATGATGATGATGATGATGATGATGATGATGATGATGATGATGATGATGATTATGATGATGATGATGATGATGATGATGATGATGATGATGATGGTGGTGGTGGTGGTGGTGGTGGTGATGGGTGATGGTGATGATGGTGGTGATGCTGATGATGATGATGATGATGATGATGATGATGATGATGATGATGATGATGATGATGACGACGACGACGACGACGACGACGATGATGATGATGATGATCAAACTAGATCGGTCCTGGTATCAGTCCACCACACCCAACCTGCGTGGGGATACAACCGAAGCCGCACCCATCACCACAGCAGCAAACCCTAGCTGACCTGGAATCATTGCATCTTTTTGCTGTTCAAAATCAGATTCAAAGAGGGTGGAACCGTGTGGTTATCAATGCTGTTCATCGACCATGGTATCAGCGCACTATCATCAACCTGTGGGTTGCCCATGAAATCGATTGATATCTGTTCCTTTGAGGCTTCCAAAACAATGACATTCCTTTTCAATCCTTCTCATCCGTGTTTCATATTCGCAATATGAACTGGGCATCGGGCAAAAGCATTTTCGTTGTCATGGCCGAATTCACAATGTCAACAGGTGCTCATGTGAACTCATAAAGCAACCACTGAGAGCTGAGCCGTTCTTGTTGAGGAGATGGACCTCCTTGGGGCTGAGTTCAATCCCCAGTGTTCTTGGCTCTCTTCGAGCAGCTGTTGCTGAGCAATCAACAGGTGGAGAGGTGAACCATACATGGCTGAGGGTCAAAACCCTGTACCCCTGGTTCCCCTATCATTAACCATTGTTTTCCCTATGATTGTGGGTTATTATGGTTGGTTAATATTGACCCATAGCCACATTTGGCCGACTTTGAACATTTCACGAGCCCAGCCAAGGCACATACAGCGTCATCAACAAATGCACCACCAGTTGCCAGGATTGGTCGGCAAACTTTCGCAGGTTGCCTTGGTTGGAACCCGTTTCCGAGCCAGTTGCGTTTACTTGGGCAGCACAACCTGCTGAATTTCGGGATATGGTTGAAATTGCAAATGGTGGTACTCCAAACAAGGTGGAAATGATGTTTGTCCTTCTGGGACCGATCATCTTTGAGGGTTAAGGACAAACCTCAATGCACTTTCAGGAATCGATTGGGACAGGTCTCCTGATGCTGAGCTTGGAATTGATTTTGTCTGTCCTTTTCACGCCCTGCTCATTGAAACATACGGTAAGTAATCGTAGTAAACCATGCAAAAAATGCTTTATCTATTGTGCTATACTTTACCGCGGACAGTCGCCGTCTTTTTCTTTTCACTTGGCACGGTCTGGCCATCAGCTTGCACTGCGAAAAGTACCTGCTACATGTTCAATATGTTGTAACATAGCATTGATTCTCCCATGTCTCGCGCAGGCAATCGACCTTACGTGACTCTGAATTCTGGCAGCCATTCTGGCATTGTTTATGGCATATCTTCTGGCAGTCTATCTGACATACTTTCTGGAACGATTTTTGCCATCTTTTCTCGCCATCGATGGCCATCGTGTCGGCCCTTCTGAGTTCTATCTGTGCATCACCTCCTTCGGGTCCCACAGGCCCCAGAGTCAGGAGAAACTCGCCATGTGAGGCAGCATCAAAATTATTTGCTTGAGGTGTATTCACAGATTGTTTGGAAAGTCCCCTATCGTTTTCCACGTTTTCAGCACTCGTTTGAGGTATCGTTTTTAGGCCGTCCCCTATCGTTATTCGAGTCAAAATTCGACAAAACATGTCTCCATGTGACGCTCAATCAAAACGCAATTGACTGTGATTTTGTCTCCGGCTCATATGTAGCGCTCTGCTGTAAGCGTGCACGCATTTTGCATAGCCTCCATGGAGTCTGGTGGAATCAGCGCCGGGAATGCCTCGCCTTATGTCTCCTTGCAGTACACATAGAGGCTGCTTTGCTCTCTGTCTTGTTGCTGTTCTGTGTGCTGTGCCGGGCCGTGCCGTGCCGTGCTGTGCTGTGCTGTGCTGTGGTGGACTTGCTGAGATATAGAAAGCCTCTCCTGTGAGGTAGGGAACCCATGCTGCCTGAGCTGCGAGGGGCCTTGAGGGCCTCCTTGGTTCCCACGAGAAGTCCCAGCTTCTTGGCAGATATGCGGCCTGGGTGCAAAGTGTTGAACCTGGTTTCAGCCTAACACCTTGAGCCAGCACTCTACCGGCTTCGCACCCGCACCCCTCTTCCAAAACTACATTTTGAGACTGAAGCTTTGGGGGGCCTTTCAACATCAAGCTCCACAAACTGCCAAGCTTCATCCAACGATGGCGAAGGCAGTAATCACCATGTATAGTGCAAGCTCGCCAGCTACATGGAGACCTTCATTTCGTGTAAACAATGCCTCAGTTGTGCCACTGCTGCAAGTCAAAATAGGTCATCCTGCAAACCATCTCCAGATTTGGTAACTGCAAAAGGCTTCATCCACAGAACAGAATCTAGATGCTAAACAGAACGCCGCTGCCTTCCTCCGGTGAAGAAATGAACAGAGTGAAAGAATCCGTAGCAATGGTTGTTAAGTCCATCTGAAACCTTGTTTCGCGCCCTCTAAGACAAACACATTTCCAAGCATCATATTTACACAGATCTTATTCGGCGAAATTTCACATCTGATACGAGGACCGTGTCAAGGTCTCATTTGGTCAGAGCAGTCCAGGCACCGTGTCAACAAGGAACAGGCCCAAACCTGAGACGTGCCAAGGTTCTGTGACAAAACCAAAGTCTAGCAGCGGGAAAGAACAGCTTTGAGGATGGCCGGTCCGAATTTCAAGAAAGATAATTATTATATAAACTATAGAATCTGATTGTTTAGTATATATATATATATGTATACATAATATATATATATATATATATATATACATTGTGTTGTATAATTATCTTCAACAGCTCTGAGGAACTGTTCTCTCAACTGCTGCACCTCTTTTTGAGGTCTGTAACCAGTGTCCGGTCGCCAGGAAACAAGACACGGTCAGCGCCAAGTCAAGCTTTGGTAGCTCGGGCCTCAGGGTCCCATCATTCATCGAGTTCTTGGTGACTGACCCCTAGTACTAAACATTAAGATGCATCACCATGGTCAATTTCACAAACCTCCTTTGCGCAAGCGTCTCGAACCTTGCTGCACAAAGCAGCCTCCTTCGGAACCTCCTACACACTGAAGCACCAGACGTTTCCTATTGGGGGATGACAAAACATATCAACCTGAGGTGACAGTGACTAGCGGTTTCCCTGTAGACTGTTTCCTGGGTCGAGATCTTGTCCACACTCGGGATCTGGCACCGACTTGGAATCCACTTTCTTCTTGTTCCCGAAGAGAGGCATGGCCACTATGGCTGCTCGCTTCAAAGGAGTGGCGCTGAATCAATGATATGTTGGCTGCAGTTTCGTGCTTCAGACTAGTGCACCAAACTTTGGACCTCCACACAGCAAAAAAAACGATCTTTGACAACGCATGGCTTTTCCAATTCATGTTACTGGTGAGAATAGCACCCATCTAGTTCTAAGTTTGAACCGAAAGCTGAAATCAGATAGTTTCTGTAAATTTGCGAAGAACAAGACTCTCAGTCATACCCTCTTGGACAGGCATATCCATCAAGGCCCTCTCCATGCAGAAAGTCAATCCTTGCCTCCAATGCTCTGTTGAGGAAGGAGAAGCACTCAATGTCCAACATATGAACCTCGGTCCATTTCATCACAGGCAATAGGAACCTTATCATTTCCACAATGATGAATGATGATCATGTTAGCCCTGAAAGGCAGGTGGCATCAACACACCGCGGTGGCATCAGCACACCGCGGTGGCTTTTGATTCCTGTTGATCACCACAGCCTTGTGAACCTGCAGGCTGAATCAGCTGTGTGTACTAGGCTGCCACACTTCATCGATGAAAAGCACACCAGGCACTATGTCAGCCTGGGCGCCATCAGGTTCTTCATCTGTTGAAATGCCCGGGCTCTTGGGTCCCATTGTGATTGCAAGTTTGGGTGTTCCGAGAAGCCCACTCTGTGAGTGTATGATGCGTGCATGTCTGCCTGTGTGGTGTGCGTGTGTGTGGATATGTTTGTATATCCTGTATGTGTGTGTATGTCTGCATGTCTGTATGCATGTCTGCATCTATCCATCTATCGATCTATGGGACATCTAGACTAGCTGTCCATGTGTATGGACAGACCAAATGGTTGTGAGTCAAAACCCTGTACCCCTGGTTCCCCTATCATTAACCATTGTTTTCCCTATAAAATGGTTGGTTGTTATCCCCAATTATTGCTGGTTAATATTGACCCATAGCCATGTGTATGGACAGACCAACTGTCATCTTTGACGCTTGCCACTACCTTTGACGCTGATGTTCCCGCGCCTTGCCCTCCTCACGCCACTCAGCCACTTTGGCATCAATCTGCTCACGGACCTCTCCAGAGTCTCGACCCAGAGTCGTTCTGAACTACGTCATGAACTATGCAAATCTGTATGCAGATCTATATGCAAATCTATATACAGATCTATATGCAAATCTATATACAGATCTATATACAGATCTATATGCAGATCTATGCAGCACACGCAGTCAAAACTGGGTCAAGGATGAAAGGCTTGTTGCGTGAGTCAAGGAATCCCTTGACTATCCAAGTGGCACAGATTCTTTCCCAGTCCGAAACAAGCTCTGGGCCCATATGGCTATCTATTCCCATTTCATGGGTAGTCTCAAAAGGCCCCGGCTATACACATATGCCGGTTCATGAAATAATCCTGTGCACTAAGTCAACCTAAGTTTCGGCAGTGCCCATGTGACACCTGAGAACCCTCACTCAATGGAGTAAAATCTACAGCAAACCTTGATTATCAAGTGTCATATCAAGTTTCATCAACCATTATATTAGTTATCCCACTTGGAAGCGCTGTTGCCTACGACACTTGGGTCATCAGCGTCCCTGGAAGCCCTCAAAACATCAGCCAGTGGGGGGCCTCGTGTTTGATCTCGCCAGTGTCACCCGCAAAAAGTGCAAGAAATCCCTGCTGCCGACCTGGGCAGCTGTCCATTGGCCCTATTGATTCATATTTCTCTTGATTGATGGAAAAATAGGTAGATAGATAGATGGATAGATAGATGGATGGATAGATTGAGAGAAAGACAGATAGACAGACAGAACAGCTGATAGACAGAAAGACAGAGAGACAGAGAGACAGAGAGACGGACAGAAGAACAGATGGACAGATAGACAGATAGACACATGGACAGATAGACAGATAGACAGACAGATAGATAGATAGACAGACAGACAGGCAGATCGATGAATAGCTCCATAGATAGATCGATAGAAAGATAGATAGATAGATAGATAGATACTTGTGTGTGTGTGATATCATATGTGTTCTATTCATTTACAAATAACTGGTGAAATGTTATATGTTATATCTGAGATATATCAATGTGCGATATACACAATATGTCGATTCTTGGAGCCACTTTGTTGACATCCATCCATCAATGGTGCGGGGATCACATGGAAGGCTATGCTGCGAATTTTGGGTGTTTGCCCGGTGGAATCTCTCGATGATGACATCTAACCAGAATCTGCTGGCGTTCTGAAACTGTGATCTGGCCATGTAATTCACGAGAAAAGTTCTGTATTTTCACTACCATTTGTGCTTTTGGTGGTACTTCGACACCAAATGTTCGGATTGTGCATACAGGAAGTATACAGGCCTATGCCCATATCTAGGCATCACTTACACCCTCGTACAACTACTCCCAGGACGGTGACTTGTGCACAGCCTGAGCATGCAGCATGCCATGCCAGAGACCTGACTTGGTGCCCTGGCAGTGCCCTGGGAGCCAAAAACTGAGGGCCAGAACTGTTGATCACATCAATCTCGTGCAGATTCACGGTGTGGACCACCTAGCACTGCGATCACTTCATGCTCCCGTAGAACCCTCTTCGGTGCAGCTGGCAGCTCCAAAAATGCGAGCCTGCCTGGAAGGCATCTCCAGCTGTCTCTGCTATAATACGCTGCATGTTTACAATAAGGTATATAATAGGTTTAAAAATCATGTATGCTGTGTGTTTACTTGAAGGTATCACACAACGATAGGCACACGGTTTCATGATGTTTAGGAAAGTCTGTGTGATTTTAGATGGGTCGTTTTCCAACACATGCTCCTCTTCTGAATGTCCTACGGTCCTACACTGCCCGTCGCCTCTTTGCGTTTCTGCAGTTCACCCTCAGGACACTGAACGAAGCGTGTCTGAGGGCCCATAGCATCGTAATCTCTGGACCTGGCAAGGACACAGACATCTTTGATGAGTCAGATCTAAAAGCACCACGTCTTCTACAAATCCTCAATGGTGTGGCATTGCTGTCACGCTGCAATGTAACCCTTGTTGCCCTGCTTCCTCCCAGGCTGACCTTGCAAAAGATCGGCCCAACAACGAGATCTTGCCGGACGACTTATCAATTGTGATGATATCACCCGCCTGGCAAGGCATGACAAGTCCAGCGGCTCAGATGGCCCACAGCACTAAGTTGAAGCTGAACCGGCATATTAGCAACAAGACGGCCTGTCTAAAATGAAAGAATCTGTGCCATGCCAAAATGACGCAACCTTTTTTCTTGGCACATCAACCCTTCCACCCTACCGGTCACGAGCCAGTTCAAGCATGCTTCGACTAGCAGGAAGCTTTCCTTCAAACTTCCAATACTTCCATGCTTACACTGCACACAGCCCGAAACACCCACAATACTATGGTACGGTGGTTTCATGCATGATCCGCTCCCCACGCAACTCGCAGCCCATGCTCCATTGGAAAGGCCTGGATCTGTTCCTTTTGGATGGTCTCAATCATCTTTTGCCTAGAACCAAAGTGATCAAGTGATGATCAAGTGGAAAGTCACATCCAACTTTGTGCAACAAGGTGCAACTTCTTGACCAATCAATGGGAGGACCAGTACTTGGGAGATGCATCTTTTATCAACTGGATTCCATTGGAGGCACATGAGGGCATCCCAGTTGCATCCCATGCATCCAAGGGACCCCAAGTCGTACATCGTCTCCATCTCAGTGGTCTTCAAGGTCATCTTGCCTCAGTTGAGAAAGGTGATCACCATGCATCGGTGATCCTTAGGGACCCTGGCCGCTTGTCATCCTCGGCTTTGTGGCTTGTTGGCACCTTCTTCGGATCAACAGATCTCTTGGGGGCCACCAAGAGCGCCTGGCCAACATTCATTGGTAAAAATGAATGTAGATAATGATTATGTGGGGGGTTCTCAAGCCACAAAAAAAAACAAAATGGTTGGTTTATTACTATAGATGGTTACTAGGATGATTTGGGGGTACCCCTATTTTGAGAAACACCCATGTAGATTGTTGATGATTTATGTAGGTACTGTTTGTCTGGATAAGTCATTTCAGTGGGTGAATCGCAATCATTTAATAAAGTGGATATTTACGGAGACTAATTGTTGTTCTGCTGATCATTCACACTAGCGTCCCTACTCTTGTACGTTCCTTCATTGTTTCTACTTCCAGTTATCCGTCCGTTCTATCTTTTGTGTCTTTTCTTCTTGCTCTACTTCTCTTCGCATTGTTCAGGTGTGTCTGATTTTCCTGGTGATGCTTGGTGTTCTGTCTTCTCCTTGTTTCTGGATTTTTGTGGGTGTTCTTCTCTGTGGCTTGACTCTGTGACATGATTTGTGGGTCTTCCCTTGCATGTTGCTTCTCTGACTCATACATGTTTGTTGTTCCTTCCAACCCCCTGGGCGCGCGCGTTTTCGTGTGCGCATTTGCCATAGTCACAGCGTATTTTTGTTGTTTTTTCTCATTCAGTACGCGTTTTCGGGGTGTGCTTGGTTTATGCATTAAACGATGGTCACCGTAATGATTGGGGTGGGGTGGGGTGGGGATGTGCAGCGTAGCCAGGATGTCTTCTACGTGTGCGTCTTGCGTGTCTGTTGTCATGGCACGATGGTCACCGTGATGATTGGGGTGGGGTGGGGTGGGGATGTGCAGCGTCGCCAGGATGTCTTCTATGTGTGCATCTTGCGTGTCTGTTGTCATGGCACGATGGGCACCGTAATGATTGGGGTGGGGTAGGGTGGGGATGTGCAGCGTCGCCAGGATGTCTTCTACTTGTGCGTCTTGCGTATCTGTTGTCATGGCACGATGGTCACCTGCCAAGTCTCACATTGATCCATTGGCAACGCAAAGGCTTTCGGATAAACCAGGACTTCGAACGGTTCTGGATTCCATGAAGTTCTATCGCGCAAAGCGCATAGGGCATCTTGGATGGTCTCCTAAAGCCTTTGGTAATGTGTCAAAAGACAAAGACTGGCTGCTGATCTGAGACAAAAACAACTGCAAAAAAGAACAGTTTCTGGAATCCATCGAAAGTAATTTCGTATTGTAAATTACAATACGAACAGGCCATACCATAAGAGCCGCGCGCGCGGCCAAGGGCCCGGAACGTTGTTGTTATGTATCAATGTTTTTTCGGCTCTGTCTCTGTCATGTATGTTTGCTATAAATTCGTCTGTGATGTTCTGTTGTTCCCTTCATTTTTCTGCCTTCTTGTCATTATGTTTTTTCTCTTGCTAGGTTGTCCGGTCACCGCTTTCTTTCATAATTTCCTCTCCTGCACTACATGTTCTTCTCAATTCCTCTTGTTCTGTTCATTTCATTCTCATTTGCCCCCGTCCTTGGTCATCTCTCTTTCCCATCCTGCATCTTCCTCGTCATCTTCATACCTGCCTATCCTTGTCATCTCCAGCTGCAACTTCTGTTGGTTTACCACTGCAAACATCACCCAGCCATGACCGCCATGACCCTTCCTGATGCCACACCATAAACCCCTCGGCTTCCGCGCCGAAGGTTGCGGCCTGGCCATTCGCCGGTCGCTCAATTTCGATCTCGACAACCTGCGGGCAGAACTTTGTCACTTCATTCTGAGAAGCTGAAGGTGGGAGATCCATATCAGTAAGCCACACCCAGTTTTGAAGCTGAACTTTCTCATAGAATTCTGAGATTGACACATCAAAAAAAACAAAGAGCAGAATTGTGGGACGTGTCCAGACCAAGAAGTCTGAGAATCTCAGAGACCTTCAGCTGAATCGGTCACCAAAGATGCCTCTCCCTCGATGATCTCGGCTTCTTCTCGTATTCGTATTCCAATGGATCGTCGGAAAGCCTGGTGGGGGAGCACTGCATTAGATTTCAACGGATGCCCCATTGCACGCTTCTGTGAGACTAAAACAGGCCCTTCGCCTTTAGGATGCATAGGGGTTTGAGTGGTAAGGTCGGTAAGGTGGTTCATTGAAAGTTCAAGGTTATCAAGTTGCAGAAAAGAGCTTGTAGAGTCTTGTAGCTTCTCAATCGCTCGACTTCCTTGTCTGACTTCTGGGCCCTGGATGGCCCTGGTACAGCTGTGTCAACCTCACCTGCGTGAGGGCTTCCGTCTTGGACATTTCCAAAGAGAAAATCTCAGAGCCAGCCAGCATTGTGAATGGCCTCGGGGCACTGATAGGTCCATTGTGAGGCCCTGGAATTGACCATTCCATGCGGCGACAGGGCCACCGAAATTGGCTCAGCTGCCGACGTGTCATCGCCCAAAGCCTGCCACTGGATTTGGATGATCCTTTTTCTTGTGAGCTGTTTTGTGAAAACCAGGTTCCAAGTGATACACAAAAGAGGAGCCGCAAGAGAAAAAATGCAAAGCAACTGATATGAACTTCAAGGAAGGATTGCACAGCAACGGATTTCAAGCAGGAGAGAAAATCATAAAGCGGCAAAACACTGCAATGGTGCAACTGCTGCAGTTGGGGCCTTTGCCATGCCCATAGCAATGGCCTCAGAACATCTTGGCACACGAGGATCATCAAGATCTGCAAATGTGGCCGACCGTCATGTCTCCAGGACACTGCTGTGTGCTGTACTGTAGAAAATTTTGAGGGTCTGTAATGGCAAGCGAACCTTCTTGGCATATCGACGGCAGGTTCAGGTTCACTAATTCATTCCATCACTCATTCCAAGTGTTTCTGATATTTTTCGCTTGCATATTGTGGCATGTCGAGGGTCCACCTTTGCATGTTGACGAACAATAACATTTTTTGCCATATGGACAGATCCATCTTTGCATGCTGAACGAACCTTACAAAGTCACTCTTCTCATCAGTTCCAATCTTTTTTACTTTGTTTTTCCACCTTCTGAACCTTTTTTGCCTGTGGAATCCATCGTTGGGTGCGCAGAAAATGTGTTTGACATGTTGACGGACCGCTTCTGGCATGGGAACGGAACTTGCTACGAATCCACTATTTTTACAAGTTCGGAAGCATTTCGTTCTTGCCTATTGCACCTGGCACCTGTTGGCATGCTGAGAGTCCATCTTTGTAGACAGAGCTGTTCGTATCAGTTCCAAAGCTTTCCATTCTTGGTTATTTAGCTTCCGTTTGCATCACTTACACCTCTAAAATCATGTTTTTGCATGTCCGTGGAAGAGGTTTGACATGTCGAGACGAAGGGCATATTAAAGGCACCAGTGCCTTGGACCTGCCTTCCATCGGAGTTGCTATGGCAGTTCCGTGCTTCTTCGGACAGTCCCTTGGTCCCTTGTTTTTCAAAGCGCAAAGCTTGACTCTGTATCCCCTGCAACAGCACACCCATCACTACTGCCTCAGAAATCGAGGATTCCAAGGGCACACAATTCAGCCGTTCACCATCTCGAGGAGTCAGCACCCTGAGCACCTGACAGTCTTGCCAGTTCCCGGCTGACCAGCAATGAGCACTGCTCTTCCAGCAATCTTCTCTTCCTGAAGATGGTAGGACCATGTTAGGAAGGAGTTGAAGGAGTGTTCCAAAATGTTGGAGAGGGAAGACATGGGTCACCCTTCAAAGTCTGAACCGGGGCAACACGTCCTTCACATTTGAATCAAGCGAGGCTAATACAATGCGCATGCCCAGTGACCATCCTTCAACAATCACTGAAAGGCACCCTAGTCTCACAGCAGACTTCAAATCTAAACCAACCATCAGACAACGGATTGCTATGTGCAACCACCGTCTGTTCCTGACATGCGATGAATCCACATCCGTGTTTGTCCACTCACTCATCCTCCCTGTGCATCGAAAGAGCGAGAGAGAGAGAGAGAGAACGAGAAGATGGAGATGGAGATGGAGATGGAGAGAGAAATTCCTTGTGAATGTCCACTGCTGCCGATTTTGACTATATCCCTGGTATTGTGATATATCCCCACTCTTGACCCATACCGACGGATTCCCATGTGCGGGATTCTTAACTCTGGAAGCATGTAGACATTCAGTGGCACGAGTCCTGAATCATGGACAAAATCACTCCAGCCGCACGCCTGTACCGACACAAGCCGGTGAAATGACTGCCACCTCTGACGATCTCCTTTTTGTCGTTAAATCTGGGATGACATACAGGTGTACAGCAACATACATCCCGAACCATATGATATCATATCGTACCATACTCTACCATACCACTGCATTACATGACATACCATTACGCTACATTACATTACATTACATTACATTACATTACATTGCATTGCATTGCATTGCATTACATAACATTACAGTACAGTACAGTACAGTACATACTATTACATACCATTACATTGCATTGCATTGCACCGCATTGCATTGAATATATGCATTACATAGCATTTCATGCCGTTGCATGCCATTGCATGCCATTACATGCCATCACATATCATTACATACCAGTACATACCAGTCCAATGCATTACACTTCATTACATACACACACACCGAGATACGAAGATGTAGATGTGGGGGTGGGACAAAACCTTGGACCCCTGGTGAATGTTGCAAAAACAAAGAGAATATGTTTTTGCGGAGTGTTCATATATCGGTCTTTTGTGGTACTTGGTATTGACCCAGATCCGCATATGCATTCGCATAATCTATAGATACACATGCATTGTGCAGATAAATCTATAGATACACTTCTGACTTCTGATATGAGTCGATCCATGAGTCAGCTTCCGATTTCTGCCATCACCACGGGCCTAGCACTGTTCTGCCCGACCATGCCCTGGCAGCAAAATGCGAGCTGAAGCTTTCAGCCACCACCAACTCCGATGATTCTCTGTCCTCCAGCAGGGTATAATGCTTCTTAGCCATGGGCCGCTGCTCAAATCAACAATGTCTGCTCTGGTGGAAAACTTTCGATCTCCAAAGTCAGAAGAACATCGCCGAAGATCCACAGCGCAATGTACAGACCATACTGGGGGGAGGAACCCCCAACAAGGCCCAACAAGAATTCTCATTCACGGAAAAAACCATCCTCTGCTGGAAGCTGTTTCCAACCCCTGTTGGTGGCTGCTGATTTTCGCTGATAATATTCACAGTTCATAGACGTTTGATGATTTCAACTCTGTATGCAGATCTACTCGTGTTCGAACATGCACATATGCAGACACATGTATGCACATATGTGTACGGATTCACCTAAATTCACATACTCATATCTGCGTCTATATTTAAGCACACATACTGATATATCACAATATATCACAATGTATCACACATGCCATATAATATGTTTTTTTACATGTACATAGAACTTATCTGTATATTATATTTCATGTATTCTATAAATGTATAATGCGTAGATTGTGTATCTATATGTAAATATATAGATAAATAGATATAGATATATATATAGAGAGAGATAGATAGATAGATAGATATATACACATATATATATATATACATATATATATATATACATATATA
Source organism: Symbiodinium kawagutii (assembly GCA_009767595.1). Lineage (NCBI taxonomy): Eukaryota > Dinophyceae > Suessiales > Symbiodiniaceae > Symbiodinium > Symbiodinium kawagutii. The sequence goes on from VSDK01021882.1 coordinate 104,191, forward strand.
TATATATACATATATATATATATATATATGAATATCCATACAAGAACACCTTGAAGCACCAGCAGAGGGCCTGCGACACCATTCGTGCATCCAAGGCATCGTCCAGTCCCAGGCCACGGATGTGGGAGTGGGCACCTGGACCCAACCCAAGGGTGGGAGCAGCTGCCAACAAAGGTCCAATCATGGTCAGAAGAAAGGATAAGCAGGGACCAACAATAAGGCTTAAGGGACCAACAATGCAGCTTGAAAAGTTGGATGGATAGTGATTCACCAACAATGCTGCTGAAAAGTTGGTGGTGAATGGTTGGTTGGGATGATCCCTTCCGTCCCGTTCCCTTGTCGCAAGAAGAAGTAAAGGTCACGGATTCCCAGGGACCAAAGCTATTTTGCTGACCATCCTTTTGAAAAGGCAGCGGTTATCATCCCAATACGACACTTCACTGGGGCTCTGCTGTGAAATTGATCACTGCAAAGTTTGGTTTGAGAACCACTAGTGTGAGTTTTCATGAACCCAATTCTGGGAAAAATGCTTCAGCCGATGTGACGGTATTGGATATGACCGAACAAGTGCTTGCTGCCAAAACCTAATTTGGCACTCGCCAGTAATTTGATAACCACGCTCCAAGGTGTTGTCTCCGAAATTCAGGGGCAGTACTCTTACCCTGAGTTCCCGTGCCGATTCTTTCCAGTCGGTGGACATCCCTGACCTGAAGGCATTGTGACCGCACATTGACAAACTTCCACCCAGCAAATTGCATCCAAAAAGGTAGATGGCTGTGGGTCAAAACCCCGTACCCCTGGTTCCCCTATCATAACCGTGGATTTCCCTATTATTGTTGGTGGAAATCCCCATTAGTTGGTTGATTAATATTGATCCATAGCCAGATCATCGGCAGAACAAGATTGCTCCACCAGCCTCCGCAATCTTCCGCGGATCCGTGGATGCCATCCTGGAAAATCGGAAAATCAGCCAGGTCAAGTTACCCTCAGGTAAACTAACCTGGCAATGGAGTTTGGCCATATTTTATAGTGAAACCCTGGGAAAACACCGATAAATCATGGATTTTCCATGGCCATGTTAGTTTACCAGAGTGTAACTCAGGCCGAGGTGATGCTGTGACTTTCTGAAGGCTGCGTAAAGTAGTTGTGCTCTGCAAAAGAAAGCCCTTTTAATGATTTCAGATGCTGTCTCAACATCAATGTTCACCAGTCTGGCAACACTGGTCAATCTTATCATCATGTCAACGGATAGTTGGTTAATATGAGTTACTAGCGGTGGGGTTAAGTCCCATCACCCGGCGAAAAGTCCCATCACCCCGCACGGCACGCAGTGGAAAGAAGTCCCATCACCCGGAAAGAAGTCCCATCACCCCAAGCAAATCCCAATGGCACAGCGTGTCTCAACAGACGCCTTTTTGTTCAAAAGTTGAACGAAAAATGCGCAAAAGTGTGCGCACAGCAGCAAAAAGACGCATGTTTCAACGCAATGATTCGCAAGAGTTCAGATGCAAATCGCAATGGCACATCGGCTGTCACGCACACAATCAAGCAACCCCAGGATTACCAAATCCCATTGGGACAGCGCCATTCACAACTCATTTTTGCGAAGGTAAGGTTAGAAAATCCCAATGGCACAGCGTGTCTCAACAGACGCCTTTTTAGTCCAAGATTTGACGAAAAAATGCGCGAAAGTGTGCGCACAGCAGCAAAACACGCGTGCTTCAACGCAATGATCCGCATGAGTTCAGCCGCAAATCACAATGGCACATCGGCTGTCACGCACACAATCAAGCAACCCCAGGATTACCAAATCCCATTGGGACAGCGCCATTCACAACTCATTTGTGCGAAGGTCAGGTTAGCAACCCCCAATGGCACAGCGTGTCTCAGCAGACGCCTTTTTAGTCCAAGATTTGACGAAGAATGAAGGTTGCCGCAGCAAATCCCCATGGCACAGTGTGCCTCAGTAGTTGTCTGCGTTCAAAGAATTTGCAACAATATTGCACGAGCCTGCTCCATGTGTGACCGCGCGACGGCCCGGTCGACCAAACCAGGCGACCGAGACCATTTCCAAAAAGGAATTTTCACATGAAGCAGGAACCCCCAATCCTGCACATTGGACAACCTATTGACTATGTATAACGCCTTGTCAGAATCTATGAGAGCGCCGCTCATAACAATGAT
>VSDK01021882.1:106384-125268 GCA_009767595.1 Symbiodinium kawagutii
ACCAAGAAGCAGCAAAACACAATGTAATGGCTGATTTACATGATGTTAAAACCAATTGCTTGGAAGCTGATAATATAACCCAAAGTGTCCCAAACACTGCGCGCACGCATGAATTTGTTTAACGACGTCTTAGATTCAAAATTGTCAAATAAACCATAATTCACTGAAAACTATTACAAAACACTGCGGGCACGCAGGACTGATGCGACTTCCGTCCACGGATGCGACTTAACCTCTGCGCTTGTAACTATGATAATGACATCTTAAAAAAAGATTATATTCGAAGGAAGTTTAGAAGTCTAACTTCCGACAATATGGACAACTCAGCTAGGGCAGATCGCCTATGCAGACGTGAGAAAGAAGAGATGTGAGAAAGATGAGAGTGCGAGCGCGCCAAAATGTTAGGAAAGTCGCGAAATGCTGTGTTTTGCAAGGTTTTGTGCATCATGAGGGTCCAGAAGGGTACCTCGCTAAAGCGGCGGGTGCGGACCACTGTGGCGGAAGGTGTGTGCAAAAATCGTTAAAAAACCTAGGCGCGAAGCACATTTGGAAGTCAAAATCGTAAAAACACTACATGTTCGGAGCACTTTTGATGACTCATGATTCTCAAAACTGGCACGCTGCCTGCGCGCGAAGCAAATTTTTAAGATAAAATCTTGTACCAAAATAAAAACTGCAATTTTACTAGCGTTTCGGGCCACTTTTCGGAGATGTCATATGATCATGAAAATTGGCACGCCGCCTGCGCGCGAAGCACATTCTCACGTCCGAAGTCGCAAAAACTCGTGGTTTTTAACAAGTTTTGAAAGTTGCATGTCCGAAAAAGTGCACGCGGCCAGGGCGAGAAGCACATTTTGAAGCAAATGTGTCAAAACACAGCACGTTTTGACACTTTTTGAACACAGGAGACAAAAGTAGGAAAACACTTGCGTTTCGCGTCACTTTTCGTGATTTATGTGGCCAAAATGTGCACAACGCTTGCGCGCCAAGCACATTTGCAGGTCAAAAGTAGCAAAACACTTGATGATCGGAACACCTTTGCAAGGTCCAATTATCAAAAGTGGCCAAACACCTAGATGCAAAACACTTCATGATCGAAGCACATTTGGAAGGTAAATGAATAGATAGACGAAAGATGGCTAGACAAAGAGGTAGCCAGATAGATCGACAAGTCGATAGTCAGATCGATGGGTGGCTAGATGGATAGTCAGATACATAGATGCATCGATGGATAGATGGATAGATAGATGGATAGATAGATAGATAGATAGAATAGCTAGAATAGATAGATGGAATAGACAGACAATTGGATAGCCAGATTCAGATGGCTAGATGGGTCGATAGATAGACAGATAGGTAGACGAAACGAGAGTCAGATAGAAAAGTAGATAGATAGTCAGGTAGATAGGCAGAAAGATAGACAGATGGACACATAGATGATCAGACAAATAATTCGGTAGATAGATAGACAGAGAGATAGATAGGCAGATAGATAAATAGATAGATGGACAGGTAGACAGATAGATACATAGACAGAAAGATGACGAGATAGATAGTGAGGTAGATAGAAAGACAAGTACATAGGCAGATAGATAAACGAATAGATCATCAGATAGATAGATAGATAGACAGTCAGACAGACAGAAAGAAAACTGATCCACTGATAGAAAGATAGCTAGACAGATAGGCTGCCAGTCAAGTGGGCAGATCGATGCTCACATTGGTAGGAAGTCAGGCCCAAGTGATGTTCAGTTCTCGGATCCCTCGGACAATCAATCGTCGCAACCACAACTGCACACTCCTATAGTGCTCCTATCTTGGAAACTTCCGCCACCGCCTTGTGCGGTACTACTGGTACCAACATTCATGATTGAGCATGACAAGCTATGAGGTGCCTGGGTGAAGGATGCGAAAGATGCTCAAAGTACCTGAGAGAACCCTGCCGTTCCCGGCCTCGCTTGAAAGGGGCCTTTGCCTCCGATTTTTGGGCCTTTTTCCTTTTTGGGCCCGGCAGCGTCCACCAAAAATGCGCTTGGCATCCGGTGGATCTGATCTGATTCATACCACATGAACATATACATGTCTAATGTGTACATAAATCAATCATATCTGTGTGTACATGTATCTCTGTAGGAAAATGTATGTGTATACATATATATATATATATATGTACACCCTACGTACACATAAACGAATTCATTTCTGCCCTAGATGTATTGTACCAGTCCACTTATGATTCCTTTGAAAGCAAGTACGGTGGGCCAGTTCACCTGGGGAACCAAGCAGCAACCAACAGTTATCACCACCATAAATGCACCAAAAATTAATAAACATGTCCAAGCTGCTGCAAACTGGTTGATTATTTTTGCCTGTCCTTGCACTGCAACTGGTTGTTGTTGCAAACTGGCTGGTTGGTTGCTGCAACTGGTTGTTTACAAAGTTTCAAAACTCTTACTCTCTACCCTGCTATTTACATCTATTTACTTGATGTCCTGACCTTTTTCCCAGCCGCAGTTTTGGAAGCTTGAGAAGCTTCCAGCATAGTTCCAGACATTAAACTCAGCCCGCCCGCAGGTCGCAGAGTCACCATCCATGTTCCAGCAATGCAATTGCCCCCGGGTGAACCATCTCCCCACAGCCATAAAGACTGCATCTCAATATGTGTCCCCCAGCCAATGACACTGGGAGCAATGCACTGAAAATTGTGAAACCAAAATCTGTTGATCATTGTATCTAGTTTCAACCATAAAAAAAAGCATCAGCTTCAATGTCACACCTGTTCCAAGGATACTGCTTGCTTTCGCATTGTTTATATCGTGGCCCTGTGATAGGACTCCGAGTCTGCTGGCAGAAAGTGATTGTACATTGGCCAGACCTTGTGCCACAGTTCTTGCTGCCCGGCACGCTTTCAGGTCACATTCTCAAGGGCATTGCTCTCAATTCGACCTGCAGCTCTGAGTTTCCGAACTAGGAAACACACCCGTACCGATGCAAATCTGGTCGGTTCCCAGTTTTAGGACCTCACGTGGAATATACTGTAAAGCTATTCAAGCTATAGCTTATCGGGTTCGCAAGTGTTCCCCAATCATCCGCAGATATTTAGGGACACCAGGAGTATAGGCATCCACAGCATGACATGACGCATTCCCAGCCTAGCTTTCACTGGAGGGCATCCAGCAAGCTGTTCAGCTCGGCTCCTTCGTTGGTGTCACAGAGTACGGGTGGCAAACACTTCGCATGTCACCCTGTGCAATCCTCAGATGTGATCAAACCATCTTGCTGTATTGATAAGGCTGTGGGTCAAAACCCTGTTCCCCTATTATTAACCATTGTTTTCCCTATAGTTTCTTGGTTATTAACCATTAACTAGCTATTAATGGTTGGTTAACTGCTTGACCCAGCTCGCCATAAGTCTTCCCGTCGGTGTAGGGACGGGCTGAAACTTCGGCTCTCTCCACAGCTCTGCCCTCGCCTAGACAGACTCGGAGCTTGCAGTGCTGCCGACGTCCTCTTCTTCCTCAGGCGTTCAACATGCTTTTTCAAGGCTTCCATAGCCATCTGGGGCCCTAAAACAGCATTGAAAGTCATGGCCGGTTTGACTAAGCGCAATATCAATTTGGTTTATGGCCAACCCTGGGTCCGTGCTCTCGCGTTTCATGGTTCGGAGTCGTTGTATGAAAGCGAAATCGATGTTCAAAACTGAGACGCCATATTGTGTATGTGTGGATGCATTGTCATGTCTTTCAGCTAATGGAAGCCGCACTGTACCGGATCAAAAACTGCTACGGTCGTTCTGGTGCTTCCAGACCCTCACATTCGGTAGTGCCCTGTGGGATGTTTTGGTGTGCACTCCAAAGTTGTTCTATAGTTGGCTATCTTTGGGCTTAGGACACCATGGATTCTGGGGTGACCAAGCGACACACGGACGCTCCACTACCCACTGGGCCCCTTCACAAAGCTGGTTGAAATACCATGCTTCGCCTCGGACGCCCGGTTGCCATCACCATCAAAAACATCATCTTCATCAGGAGCAGCATTGTCATCAGCGTTACCATGATATCTGTTGTCTGTACTCAGGGCTATCTATAAGATTGGCATCCAAACAGTTGAGTCTACTGGTAGTACACATCTGCCCGAAATCGAAGTATAGCAACCATGAATTGCGGTTAGGACAGTCCAGATAGGAGATACCTATAGGTACTTGTTGGGTGTGCTCATCCAATCCAATTCTCTGGTGAGGTTGAACATGCCATCCTCTGATGCAAAGCTCTGTCACTTTGCATCAATTAGCTGTTCTGCAAGGGTTGAAAGATTCTATTTGGATCCAAGAAATAAATGCGGTTCCAGAAGTCGCCGGGGTTGTCGAGCCAATCTCCCCGAACTGATTGGTTCCCAGTCAATAAAACCTCGCAAATGGTCGCCAACTAGTATGACTGACAATGATACCATTGCGATTCGGCTGGTTTCGATGATTGTTTGACTCCAGGAGTGACAACCACCGAAGTTGACCACCAAGGGCAGCACGCACAAACCTTGAAGTAATTCCACCTGCCAAAAGGAATCAAAATGAAAATAATTCACAAAAAGCGCATCTGACATGGACTTACACGTTCTGATGTACACATATGCAAAAGCAATGGCTCTTTCATAACGCTTAAAAAAGAACAGCATCGTTTTCAAAATGTCTGTGGGACTTCCAACATTGCCTGCTCAATGAGGCCAGTCTGCTCATATCGCCTGGGCTGTGGGCTTCACACATGGCACTTCGAGTCGCGGATACAGAAAAGCAAAAACACATGAGTGAAGCTTCGCAATACAGGAGATAAATGGAGATAAATGGAGACAAGTTGTTTTTTCTGATCCGTGACTCCTTAGTACACAAACTTGATCTTCAGTTGGGCGTGTCCATAATACCTCCGAGTACCAACAAAAAACAACCATATGTTCGCGTGGTGGCCACTTTCTTATGTGCATACCTATGGAGAAGGTCCATTTCAAGCGCTTGGGCCAAGACCACAGCTGTGCATCGATCATCGCCTGAGTAGCCATGACACCCTCCATGGTTGGTTGCCACGCTGTAATTTGCCATGGCAACTCAGCGAACGCCCTTGTCTACCATGACACGTCGCCGTGGCAACTTCAAATCCGAGGGTCTACTCGCTCCTGCTTCTCTGGTTTTGACAGTGGCCAATCCCCGCCTGGCTGGATCCAGTACTGAGAATAGGAGGTGATGATGAGCTGATAATTAATGTCCTGACGATGACTTGATAATGACTTGATTGACTTGACAATGGCTGGATGGTAACTTGATAGTGACTTGATAATGAGTTAATAGTCACCAAAATAATAGTGATGTGATGATGACTTGATGATGACTTGATGATGACTTGACAATGACTTGACAATGACTTGAGAGTGATTTGATGACGACGACGACGACGACGACGACGACGACGACGACCACGACGAGTAGCCATGACACCCTCCATGGTTGGTTGCCACGCTGTAATTTGCCATGGCAACTCAGCGAACGCCCTTGTCTACCATGACACGTCGCCGTGGCAACTTCAAATCCGAGGGTCTACTCGCTCCTGCTTCTCTGGTTTTGACAGTGGCCACTCCCAGCCTGGCTGAATCCAGTACTGAGAATAGGAGGTGATGATGAGCTGATAATTAATGTCCTGACGATGACTTGATAATGACTTGATTGACTTGACAATGGCTGGATGGTAACTTGATAGTGACTTGATAATGAGTTAATAGTCACCAAAATAATAGTGATGTGATGATGACTTGATGATGACTTGATGATGACTTGACAATGACTTGACAATGACTTGAGAGTGATTTGATGACGACGACGACGACGACGACGACGATGGCCTGATAATGAGTTGAAAGTGACTTGACAGTGAGTTGATAGTGAGTTGACAACGGTTGGAAGACTTTGAAGTCAAGCGCGATATTTCGAATCTCAAGGGTTTGCAAAAGGCCTTGCGTTGCAAAAAATCAGGCTTGCGATGGCATACCTGTTGGAAAAATGTGCTGGAGAGACATTTGCTGTTGGGAGGTGGTGGCAGCAAGTCACCTGAGCACAGGGACCAAGTTCGTTTGAGGACTGCAGCATGGGGAGGATACCTTTGAAGCTCATTTAAGGACTGCATGCTCAGGAGTAGATAGCGATTTTCAATTCATGTCTCCATCCGTTGTTTGACGTTTGGTTAAGACAGGTTCTCTCTATATTCAAAGATGTTGCCTTTTAAGGTTCCCGATTGCATCAGACCCCTATTTCAGTTTGAGCAAAGCGTAGAAGGAAGCTGCCCTGGCATTGCACCTTCTTGGGACTCCTCCTCATCACCATCTGACATCCTGCGGTCACCGCAACGTCGCTCATGCCGCAGCCGGATCTTTTTTCAGCATGATCTGCTCATGGATCCGAACCAAGCCCCGAAATCTAGCAGCCTTGGCATGCCAAAGACACTCAGGGGTACCCCAAGGACTCATGGATTGAGAACCTGTACTCCTACATGTTTGGTATAATGATTTGGGGTACAGGGGCCACAGAAGTTGGTCGGATCCTAAGAATTTGTCATCTCTTTGCCTTAGTAGCACATCAAGATCCGCAAGCAGAGTTCACATCCATATCACTTTGCTTGGCCACATATCCTGAATCTAATCAACTGCCACCAAATCGTGAGCTCAGTCCCACAGTATGTACCAGTTTTGCATCAGTGACTTACCCCCCCACATCCTATCAGCTGCCCGCTTTCCTCGCGCTTGGCGTCGAACTGGTGCCTATCAGTCAGACACTGCAGCTGCTTAGCCAGTGAAAGCACCCTGATAGGTAGGTCACGTCATGGCGAATGTGTTTCTTGGCAGTTCCTTACAGGATCTCCTGTAGCACGTCCCTTCTTCCGCTGTGCCTTCAACTTGTATCTTTGGAGGTGATGAGAGGTACTGTCCATCCTGGCAACGGCATTGTTCTCATGGCCCGAGGCGGGTAACAACTCTTCGGTTGTTATATTGTACTTCCGCACTGCTGATGAAGATACCCGAGGACGAACCGCGGTTCAACACCAGAAGTGAGGCATGCTGAGGCTCCGGCAAAGTCTCCGTGGAAAAAGAAAACAACAAGTGCCAAACCAACAGCAACTACCAAACTTTAAGGCTCAAGACGATGCCGTTTCCCACAACATAGCTGCCCAGTCCCGAAGGGATTTCTTAGCAACTCCTAAGCTTAAAATGAATTTCTGTCTGCGCCGTAACATTGCACACAAGGTGTGCCGGATCACTCGCAACTCTGCAGGAGACCAGACTTCTTTGTGCAAACGAGTGATGTCATCCGCCCTTTGCCAACACATAGCTGTAGCAGGCTTGCATCTCAGCTCCAAATACAAGGGACAGTCAAACAGAAAATGCTGCAGCGTTTCCGCAACAGGAATGTTTTGTGGAGAACCGCATGTCATGGATGACATTGTTGACCCCCCGGTCACCAACAGCTAACCGAGGATGGAAGGAAGCCAAGCCAGAATGTTGTCTGCACATATCCCATTGCTCTTCACGATCCAGCTCATCGGACAATGAACGCCACATGCGCAAACAAGCACGCCAAGCTAAAGGAGAGGAAGGCAGAGATGACAGAGTGAAACTGATCACCTGCGCTTCCACTGCGCTCACCCAGCTATCACAGGCGCGGCCGATATCCAAAGCAGCTATCACCAGTGAGTTGGACAGTGAGGAGAGTCTGGCCAGCAGACGAATGCGCATCTCATCCCGGGCAGTTGTCCATAGTAGCCACCCCAACTCAGCACACGGACCCGGGATGGGACTAACTTTGGAATGACCCAGCAGCAATCTACCAGACACGCGTTGGATGCGATTCAAGATTTTGCACTGTGCTGCAGAAAGATCAGCAATGGCCATGCCCCAGCTGATAGCACTCTCAATGTACACTGGCCAAAGGGAAGCAATAATGTCACATGAAATGCCCGAGCTTCTAGCCCATCTCATCATTTCCAGGCTTCTGTCTCGAGCCTTTTTCTGCAAAGCTGCCAGCCAAGGAGCCCAGGAACCTGAAGCAGACATTGTCACCCCCAAGTACTTGTAAGCCTTGACCACAGGAATGCGTTGGTTGGCAATCATTGGATGGAACTGCTCCGGAAGAGAGCCAGAGATGACCATCACAGCTGTCTTGTCAGGGCCCACATTGATGCGCATTCTTAGCTTGCGAGCCCAAGAGCCAATGATGCTCAAACTCTTGCGCAGTTGGACGCAAGACTTTGCCAAAATAAGCAAGTCGTCAATGTATGCTATCAACACTAAGCGCATGGAGCCACCAGAAGGAAGAGGAAAATCAATCCCACATCCGGAGCGCAAGAGATCATCATAAAGCTGCACAAGGAGAGCAACAAATAGGGCTGATGACAAAGCACCGCCTTGAGGAAGACCAGTTTGAGCTTTCCATCTTCCAGCTGTAACACCATTGATCAGAGCTGTTCCCTCCAAGGAATGCAGCAGAACATCCACAACCCTTACGTCAAAAGAATTGAGGCCATGAAGGGAGAGGAGCGCTTCAATGACAATGCACGGAGGGGGCCGGCAAAAAGCATTTTCACCATCGATGAAAGCTGCCAAGGTGCATTCAGTTGAATGTTCGATACGACGATAGTGGAAAAACTGGGATACCAACCAAGCCATGACATCTGCACCTACGAGCCCACCACCTTGCCAAGGACTCACAGCGTTGGCAATTGTTGGCCATAGCCTGGAATACAGGAGCTTATCCAAAAGCTTGAGCAAAGCTGCCATGAGAGAAATGGGCCGGTAGCTTTGCAATTGGCCACTGGGCTTGCCAGGCTTCTTGACAGGCAACACTGGGACGAGGCTCCAAAGGTGAGGCAAGCAAGCAGAAACATAAGCCAAGTTCAGCAGCACCAAACGATGGGTCCCAAACTATATAATAAACTAAGGAGATGTGGCAGCATCAGAGTTCATGGAACTTTGACAATCGCAAAGCTCCATGAAGGAGAAACATTCCTGCACAAAGGCATCCAAAGTAAAACTCTGAAACTGTTTCCTCCACAATCTCAACTGCTTACCTGATAGAGCAGCTGCCGCATCGTCAAATGATGAAGGATCAGCGGCGCAATCCGAGCCTCTGACAATTGACAAAGCCTCACTTGGTGAACAAGGACCGTCCCAACTGACCTGACGCTCCAAGAACTTGGCCCATACGAGTTTGCCTTCTGAGTTTTGCAGGACCTTCCCATCGATGCGAACTGTATTGCTAGACCTGGATTTAGGCTTCAAGGCCTGTCGGATGACTGAATGGATCTTGGGCTCAAACAATGTATTCCTGGCTGTATGGGACGTGCAGCGACGCACAAACTGATTCCAGTAACGTCGTTTGCTTTTGCAGATGACTTGCTGAAACCGACGCCGGTGAAGTTTGTGATGCAGAGTCCCTCGGCTTTTTCTCATCTTGGCCAAGGCTTGGGAGCAATCACGGGACCACCAAGCAGCAACCGAACGGGAGACAGATGGTTTTCCAAACCGTCCGAAAATAGAACCAAGTTGCCACATAGTGCCCAGAACCAGGACCCCAAGCAGAGATACAGCATCATCAAGGAGCAACTTCATGGCTTGCTGCCCAGTAGTAGCGATCAGTTGTTGTGAAAACCAATGATGAAAAGTTAGCCAAGGCAAATGCATTGCTGAATCCATGTCGGCTAAGGCAATGTTGGAAAAAGGTTTCCAGACCAAATCGGTGTCACTACCATCGTTGCCCCATAGAAATCGTCAAGGACGGGAAAGTGATCACTAACGCCAAAGCCGTGATCAAGAACCGAAACCTCTGAAATGACAAGGCTTGGAGAACACAACACCAAGTCGAGCACGTTTCCATCTTTATGGGTCGGAGATGCTGGAGCAAAGGTCACGTTGGCACACTTCAAGTCTTCCATGAAAGTGTCACACCAGAAGGATTCGAGCTCATTAGATGGAATAGGCAATCCATCCGAGCAGAATCGGAGGCCGGGCAGATTGGCATCACCGGCAAGCACACGGCAAGCTTCAGAGTGATTCTGGACAATCTGCAAGTTGCTTGTAGAACTGCAGTCGTACATCCATAGATTTGCCAGCATCAGGGGCATAGTACACACCCAAGAGAAGATGAAAATCACCCGAAACAATGTAGTAGAAACGGGATTGTTCAGGTCCCTGAGGAGTATCGATGGTTGACCATGTGTTCAGCCCACGGTGGAAAAAAGCTCCAACCCCCTTCCCAGCTCGAACCTTGCTGTAGCAAGTCCAGTCTGCAGCATAAGGGCAATCACTCGGCGCATGAGACAACGACGTTGTTCCAAGCTCTGTGCTAAGAATGACGTCAACATTGCACTGAATTGCATGCGCAAGAACCACAGCAAGTTTATCATCTCGCAATTCACCTTCATTGCGAGCAAGAACCTGCCAATTAAAGAGCTGAATTGAAAACATGCAGGATTGTCGAGGATTCTGTTCAAGACAAGAGCCAAGTCAGTTGTTATCATCATCGTGATCCGGAGCTGCTTTGGAGTGCTTCGACTTCTTGTCAATGAAGATCTCTTTCAAGAGAAGCATGACATCGGAATGCTGGTCCAAACCGGCTTTTGCCAAGTACTTCTTCATGCCATCCTTACCGGCCTTGCCGAGCTTCTTGTGAATTGCTGAGAGGACAGACTTCAGATCAGGAATGGGTGTTTGATCAGAAATTGGGGGGAGAATCATCTTCCCTTCGGGCTGGAAAATTGGCTGCATTTTGCCACCATATGGTCCAGAACCCGTTTCCAGCGCATCATGAAACCAAGCACTGACAAGGATAGAGGCGCGAACTGATTTCAAGCAATCTTGACTGCCAATGTTGATTCTTGCATTGCCGGTACTGCGGCCCAACTTTGTCGTGTAGATCTGGATGTTGCCTTGGCCTTTAGCATAACCAATGGTCATCTGGATGACTCCCATGGCAGTCACCTTCGGAGCATTCAACACTAGCAACTGCTTGGACTGGAGAAACGCACAAACACCTTCAACATCATGCAAAGAAATCGGAGACCTGGGTCGATCAGGATTGCAAAAGTGCACGGCCCATCCACAGCCATTGTACTTGAAGTCTTTGAGTTTGCCCTTCGAGTTCAGGACCGTAGGCCATACTGGAACTGAATCGCGTGCCTTCTGGTAGATTGATGAATCTAGTTTGCCAACTGGCTTCAAAGGGACAAGGTTCCCACTAGTCACGTGAGGATGAGATCGATTCTTGTTTGGAGGGCAAGAGGAATCTGAATCAGAGTCCGGATGAGGCACGGAGGGCTGATGACCATCATCTTGAACATCGGTTGCTCCACGGATGGGTGAGCGACTGCGAGGCCTGTCATAAGTAACGGGCATTCTGGCATCAATGAATCGTCCAGCACTATGGCGAAACCAACAATTGGATCTCAAACAGCCTTGGCCAAAGCGACATTCAACATCGCTTGGGTTCATGGCTTTGTCAACTTTGGGCTGGGCACTCATGGACTTTTGGAGATCAGAGGAGGCATTGCTGTCGCTGTCCTTGGGCTGCTTCATAGAGGCTGGAAGGCCATTCTTGAAGGCCAAAGGCATAGTGAATGGAGCTGGAAAAGGAGTAGGTGCCTTCGTTGGTTCATTTTGCATGGGAGTAAAGCACTGTCCGACTGGAGGTTGAACTGGAGCAGAAGGAACATCAGCACCGGGATGATGTTGCATCATATATGCCATGAACTGCATAGGATTGAACATGTTTTGCTACCCTGATGACACTTGCAAAAGGGGAAAACAGTCAAAAGATCAGCTGCTATCCTCGAACCAGTCTGCAAAAATCAGGCAAGAGAGGAGTGAGAGCAAAAGGCAAGCAAATTCTGAGGGAAGGCCTTATTAAGGCCAGATCCCACAAACAGCTGACCTAATGCTAGCACGCCATCCGGCCGGAGTTTTTAAGAAAAGGAAACATGCATATAAAGATATTAGAAGGGGAAAAAAAAAAAAACACGCAGCATGCCTCAAGAAAACTCAAGAGCCATATGCCATCCATTCATCAAGCCAGCTGGGAAAACATAGGCACACCGGCATGAATGTGCCTAAGTAAGATTGCCCTTCATAGGCACACTGGAAAAACCGTTCCTAAGACCCTCGGCATGTGATTTGGATGTCTGGAGGAGTTGCCAAGATTTCACTTGCAGAACTCTGTCATACGAATATCCTACAACACCTTGGACTGCGAAACTATGTGCAACCAATGCCAATGGAATCAATACGCTCATGCTGCGCCTATCACGTCCATCGCAATTGAAAATGAGAGACTTTGGGTATTAAGACTTTGCGACATTTGTTTGACAAATATTTGCCATATGATGTCATGATCAACGGCAAAGTCAGTAGATGGTTCAGCATGCTTCCATGTCTACGCATCTGATCACCGTTGTCAATCCCTCCATGGTTTCAAAATTCTAGGCCGGTTCATCCTCCGATCTGCCTCATCAATGGCCCCCGCCATCCCGTTTCAATATATCAACAACAATGGATGACTGCACGCAGTGAAATGTAAAATAATGTCAACAACAAGACCAACAAAAGTAGTGGAACTACCACCAACAAACTCAGAGCTATATGCGCCACATACATACGCACACAGGATATGTCGTGCTAACACAGATGTTATATGTGAAACCGGAAAACCAAGGACTGGAATGTCTCCATGCAAAGAAAACGTGGCTGATTTCGTCACCAAAGTCGTTTTTCTTCAGCGAAGAAAGAAACACTATGCCGGGCTCACCCAGTGAGGTTTCGCCAGGGATCCCAGCAAAGCCTCAGAGCCCAAGTGCTGCCCTTCAGATTGGTGGCTTCCCAAGACGCCAGTGACAGTCCCAGGCCGACAATCTCTCGCAATCATGGGGTGACCTCGTCACATTGGTTATTCCCTGGTGTTTCAATCTATTTCACAGGTTCGCATCCGAAGAAAATGCTCATGATAAGCCGCTGCGAAATCTATTCTTAGGGGGATCGAAAAGTGGTTGAGAACCCTGCCATTTCAGCAATGGTTGTGGATTTGTGAGTTGGGAGTAACCCATAACCAACCAGCACAGTTGGGAACACTTGGGCACAGTGCATGTGCTCCACTGTGTGCCACCGTGCTACATCACATTTTGTGAAAAATGATGGAAAAAAAGCAGATCTCAGAGCCCAGATCCGAACTCCGGGATGGCAAAGCTAGCTGCCAACGACACCCGGCTGTGGGGCAAACTGTGGCCCCAGCGTGCGATGTCTTTTGCGGAGAGGTCATCTGCCTTCCTGCGGAGATGGTACCGTGAACAACATAAGCCATTTGTGCGTGCTCATAACATCCACCCCGTCTGAGTCATCCGAGTCACAGTCGTTCCCAAGCGACTGGAATTCAGTGAATGAGGGATGTGCATGATAACTCCTGCCCCATCTCTTAATGGAAATTTGGCCACTGGCATGAATAGGAATATATAAGCACTGCTACTAGGAACATGATACAGTGAGGTAATATCTCGTCCCCTCCCTTCGACATTTCTCCTTCCGGACTCCCCCTGGATTTCGGAGGTAACCTTTATTGATTCATTTTAGGGGCCAGGGCTGGGTTCCCTAGGGGAAGATTCGAAGAACAGGAGTACAACAGCAGCTCGTTGATGAGTAGCATAGAGCAAATATTTCAAACATATCCATATATTGTCAGGAAACCTACAAGATCCAAGTTGGCGGTGGTTCTGATATACATGGATGTATTGTGTGCATAGTGCATCAGCCTTCTCTAGGTTGCACCAGCCACCTTAGAACCGGTGCCATGTGCATGTGTTCGCTGATCACCCTATGACTCGATGAGAATTTTCAGAACTGTCATTCTGATGAGTTAGAACTCCTGTGGCTAAGTCCTTTAGGTCAACAGCGGCTGAATCTTTGCTATCGTGAGTCATTCCTACAGCATCACTACAAGAACCGCAATCTTACTGCAAGCAGAACTGCCGATTTGAAGGACTGATTTACTCCTAGACGCTCCGGGATCAGCACATGTAATCTGTTTGTAGCCGGTAGCGTGATCAATTCGGAGTAGAAACTAAAAACTGTTTGCATCATCGGCAAACGGCTTGGTCCTAATGAACCACTTTGTCAGCAACCAGCAACCCTCCCAACTCCTTGTGTGACTGTAGCTTCTGGCATTGCGACCTGACGTTGGAACAATGCTCACAACATGGTGCCTGGATCTCTTGACGGGTAACTCTTGGTGTCATTCTTGGCAGGTGACAAGTCTTTCTCCGTCTGCCTTGTCACTGAACGTCTTCATTTCTGACAGGACGGATGACCTAAGTCCGGGCAAGGAACAAATCTGCCTACTATGGGCACCTGCTGCATGAAGCAACGTCCTCTAGCCATGTCTTGCGACGCAAAAGAGCTCGGTCAACTCGCTCAGGCACAAGCAAGCCCGATCGCAAAGCCTGTCACCCAATACTGAAGATGTGCCATTGGTCACCAGATCATGGGACCTACACAGCTGGGGATTTAGCTTTTGAAACAAATGATCTTGGTGCTCGAATTGATCAACAAATTTAAGTTGTAGTCAGCATCGACGCTTAGCTCTTGACCGAATGTCGTCACATGGGAGCGGGTGAGTTAGTAGCTATATACGTATAGAAATCGGTGTCATCAACCCATGATGGGAACTTTGCATCACCTACGGTAGTAGGGACAGACTCCGTGGGAATGACATTGCTGTAGGTCGCAACATGTAAACGGCAGATCCCACAGATATCAGTTAATCCGTTGAGCTGAGCATCTCTGTAGAGAATCAGTGATCACTCCACAACTATTTTGTGGATGTGTAAACCAGGCTACGGACGTGCTTTTGCATCTAGCACGCAGCACTCCACAAGGGGTGTGACAATAACCCAAAGAATCCAGCAAACTGATTGTTGGATGGTGTTCCCCATGTCCAGCGATTAATCGTGTGAGTGGTTGCATCTTGAGGCCCTCAAACCACATCAGAGGGTCCGATGTCAACATGAGTGCCACCAACTCAGCCCAAGTGGCCTCGAATGCTGCATCTGGTCGTCCTTGAGGGTCGGCCTCTCAACTGGTCACTGCTGGCACTCCCGTTCGACCCCTACATTTTACACTCAAAAAACATAGGACGCAAACCATCTTATCTACGCGTTTCAAAGTAAATCCAACCTTGACAAAAGGCATTCATAAGCGTGTGTGGCCCGCTTGGATCTCCTGTAGGACAGTCCTCAAGTGCACAAAAATCTATTGCTATGCCTCTCACCCGACGAAAAAGCTCTGACCATCCAAGCCGTTTGACTGTCAAATGGTGCTGCCAGCAGTTGGGGGCCGAAACCTACCTTCGAATTAGTGGCATAAACAAACTAAATATGATCGAGAATCGGTTCAGGCAATAGTGTTGGAAACCGTTTTGCAAACAGTACTGGTGAGAAAGTACTAATTATTTGTCGGTCACCGGAAGCTGCAAAGGTAATCTGTACCCCAGCCACTTGTTTGTGCTTCGTGTCCCCTGGCTGCCACCCTCATCCGCATCAAACACACCTCTAGATGTCGCGCAGTTTCCTCAACGAGTAGGTGGTGGGATCAGGTGGTCATGTTGCAATCCAAAGCCAAGGGTGTTGCAGTTGTTACAACACGAACCGAGTTTCGTTCACATGGTTCTTCCCGCAGTCTTCTCGACCATCATCACAATCATCACAATCATCATCATCATCATCATCATCATCATCATCAACATCAACATCATCATCATCATCATCATCATCATCATCATCATCATCATCATCATCATCATCATCCTCGTCGTCGTCGTCGGTCGAATGGCAATGAGAACGGCACTTGTAGCAGCAACATTTTTGGATGGGCTTGTTGTGTGTTTTCACTTTCTTCATGTTGTTACCGGGTTGTTGGTCATGTGTCATGGTGATGTTGCTCCTGGTTTGGTCTGTAATTATGCTTGGGTTCGGAAAAAGACGACTTACTTGATTCGATACCTGACCAGAAATCAGCACTTTTGAAAATGAAAGAACAAATGACAGTAGAGTTCTGGTTCATGGGATGTTTGGCGAAAGCATGTCCAAGTTTGATACACTACAGTTGTAGCTATCCATAGCATTTGCTTCAGTGTCCAGCCAAAGCAAATACCGCTGTGCTTCCCCACGCAGCAAACGACGTACAGCGTTCTCAAAGACGCCTCCATTCGCTCAGCACGTACCTCGGTTTTGCCAAAATCAAGGCCTGGGTTGTTTCCAATTCATAGTATGGCGATAGGTGGAGGACATTGACACATCAAGCGACTAAACACAGATTGAGATCTGCTGCTACATGGGAAAAAAGCACCCACTGTGGCACAGCCGAGAAAGCTAATGGCAAATGGTTGTCTCTCAGTTTGGGGATACCCCGAAATCATCCTCTTCTTACCATTTATAGCAATAAACCAACCATGTTTGGAGCTCGCTATTCCAAGAACTGCCCTAATTCGAAACCATTTCTTGCAAAACAATCGATCTCCTCACATGAACACAGGTCCAGGGACCTGCTTGCCAGTCTGTGGTCCAGGCCTCCTTCTGCTTTGATATGTGCACTTGTTCACACAACACGTCCATGCCCTTAGCGTCGCGTTGGTGCTCACATTTGGGTAGGCCTTCACATTACTCCAGCATGATTAGAGCGGCAAAACTCATCTCGTGCCATGGAACGCATGCAAGCTAGCTAACAGCGATGCCACAGCATATTTTCGGAGGAGTAGCGAAACGCAAACAGCGTCAAAGACTAGGCGTTCTATGGAAGCCTGGTTGCTGACGTCCAGTTCTCCAAACCTTGCACATACCAAACAAGATTGCTAAACTAAAAATGATAAAACGCTGTATACCACACAAACGCCAATCGCCATGCTGAAGTCTAGCGAGATAATTTCCACACCCGCGGAAAACCGACCAGCTTTGATTGGGACTTGTATGATTCGTGACAGCAAAGTGCTGTCAAATGGGGACCCAAGCTGGATGCTACACCCAAACCCTGTGGAACCGTCGCACAGGAACCTTCTGGAACCGTCCGAACCCAATCTGGATGCTGCACTGTGCTGCACCGGAACCTTCTGGAACCCGACCTGGCTTCTGCACCGGGACCGTGCGGAAACTAACAAAAAACGGCAACCTTCATGTGCCACACGACACAAGTTGTGAAGAAAGCAGCCAAAACTCCATGGGCACTCAACATAATTCGAAAACGCATAGAGACATTAGAGTCCGCTGGTTTTTCTCAGGATGCAACGCTTCTCAACTTCTGTAGCTTCTCCCGCTCAGCCTCTCACTGAATGGTGTAGCTTCAGCAGCGGTTGACAGGCAATGCCGCTTAAGCATAAGGTGTATTTATTCCAAGGCGATTTGCCCAAACAAAGAACTGTTGAAGTGGTCCTGCATCAGGATTGTGCCCAAGACTCTTCTACGAAGGTTTAATGAACCTCACTTTGCAAAGCCAATAGGAAATGGATGAAGCATTCTCGTGGAGAAAACGGAAGCGTCCCAAAATCATGGAGGTCCCAATGGAATGGACAACCCGAGACAAACCTGGACAACCCTGGCAACTATGACGTTTTGCTGCTAACTGCCTACGGGACTAGGTTGCGGCATCTTCAATTCACTCCACAACCCTGGCCAGGCGCTGCCCCTCAACCCTTTCGCCTGCACGTCCTTTTGGCTCATGCCCAACTGGCCATGAAATTGCGATGCAGATTGCGCCATCACAACCGAGGTGACAAGAAAAAAGCTAACCCACCCAGGGTGAAGTCGCATCAGCCATTTGGATCGAGGAGATCAAAGTGAAACAACTCGGAATTGTCACAAGCCAAGCTGTGAAGCAACTGATGTGCAGTGGCGCCTGCGAGCGCAACGTGGTCCGCTCGGCCTACCATTCTCGCTTGCAAGAAACTGATGAAAATGGATAGGATTACAGTGATTACGCTTCTTGGGGCGAGAGGCAAATGCAGGTTGATTCTCCCACACAGCATACTACTCAGGAGTGAAAGACGACTGAGTGCTTCCAGGGAGAGGGATGCCAAGATTCAAGATGCGCCAAGCTACGCATTTCAGCTGCTGTATCAAGCATCAAAGAATCAAAGAGTGCATTTATAACATCCCGAGATTCTGGCAACCTAAGTGCAAATCTATAGAGACAAATATCTGAAAATATGTGCATAATGATTCAGCACGCAAATGCACTGTTCACTGCATCTGTCAACGAAACGGCACTGGTATGATCTACGCTGTGGATGATATTGTCACTTCTTTCCCAGATACAAAAATGGCTTCGTTGGTGGAGAGGAAATCTACGCATTCCTGTGTGTGTGCGTGAATAGGTGGGTGGGTGCATCTGCAGCAACATGTTTGTTTGCATCTGAATTATGCACACATAAGTGCAGCTGAATATATTCTGTGTATTGGTCTCCATCAAAATCTTTAGAAGATAGAGTGAGAGAGAGAGAGAGAGAGACGCATGCAATCTACTTTCCTGCCTATGTTTATTGTGATATGTGCATGTATGTGCTTGTGAACCCGTATGCACATGTGTAGGTGTGGACACACGCATGTATTTGTATGCATACTACATACATATGCAAATGTAGGTGTGCCTAGACGTGCGAATATATATATATATACATACATACATACGTACCGCAAGCGCAAATGTACCTTTGGCTGTCTCAGTGTGATTGCATTTGTCGATGCGAGTATGAGCACATGTAAATCTCAGGAAGGATTCTATGCCTAGTGAAGGCCTTTGGAAGGCGAATGGTTTATTGTTGCGCGTCGTGT
>VSDK01021882.1:125278-140965 GCA_009767595.1 Symbiodinium kawagutii
GTCGTGTAAGTTGAATTTGTATTGGATGAGTAGGTTTATCAGCGTCCGTCATGCATGCAATTCCCTTAGCCTTTGCACAATCATCCGAACAGATAATGCAAATCCCATCCGGGCATGGTCATCACAGCTGTCAGTACTCACACGTGCAGACATGTATCCCTATCCATATTTGCAGATGTTCATGTCAAAGTAGATTCGTCAAAACGTATGCAAATGTCAATGCATTTGTAAATGTATCTACGTATAGGTATGCATAAAGTTTCATGAACCATCTATGTCGTGCTGTGTGTGTGTGCTTTACTCAACTATCTAACGCACAATGTATATATAAAATGGATGCTGGATGAAAACTATATTGTGTACATACATACACATCATTACACATCCATATGTGATCATATGCGTGTTTAAGCAATATTAGCAGCTTATTAGCATTTTAGATAGTCATGTAATACTCAGAATCTTTCCTGTTGCACGTGTGTATCAGTTGTGCTTGCTCCAAATGTCTTAGAACATGCCCCCATTCTTTGGAACAAATCATTCCTCAGCCACCGACCTGAAATCGTCGTGAAATACTCCTCTCCTCCAGGGGGTCAGTCAGTCATCGAAAAAGCGTGTAGTACTGTTGGGATTACGATGATTTGGCAGTACAATATATGACATTCTTTGGGATTACATAATTTGGGATTACAAAAATTTGGCAATTACATTCTTCGAAGTTACATTCTTCGAAGTCTCGTCTGGTTTCACCAGGTTTCACGCAAGATGCTAAGCTTTGAAAGAGACATGCTGCAAGTTCAAACAAACCATGACTGCATATGGCTTGGGCTTCAAACACTTGCAGTCCAATCTTGCAATCTCTTTGTGACCACCTCCTGCTTTTCCCTCTCGTTGCTTGTATCACTGAGCACTTCCAAAATGGATGCATCTTACAAACATGGATGTATGCATGAATCTGCAACTGTATGTATGTACATACTGTATACATTCGCATATCATATTATATGAGCATGTGGCTGCATCTTATCATCTGTTGTATGAACGCCGTATGCCCAGGCATTAGCTTGTCATTGCTATTAGTATTCTCAGTGATCAATACAAGTCTATATCCATAGATCCAATCAATCCGTCCTCACAGTTCTTATGTTCTCATACTGGGCATCATCCTGGTTTCATTTGACCGTTACAGCATTAATGAGTTGGTCGTTGCCAGTGAATGATCGAACCAAATCATAGCTGCTCCACAGTGTCGATGACTGTTGTTGCTGTAGTCATTACTACATTGCTCCACATCTTCATCGCACCCTGCCAGCCTGCCAGTTTAGGTTTGCAACAAAAACGAAATCTTCAGTCCAGGTAAATCAGGCCAAAAAATACTGCAGCTGGCATGGTGGGGACCCTTAATGTGGTATACCCGCAAGCAGAATCACAGCAGGGATGTACGAAAAAACGAAATTAAATAAAACAATGGCAGCCAATGGCATCTTCTTTGCATTTCTATCAGGTACAGTGTTACATCTCATTTACATAGAACAACTGTAGCCTACAAAGGCAATAACCGTCTCCAGTTGTTGTCAGCACCCCTCGGGTACTGCTCCTGCTCAAGCTGCGCTCGCAACCGTGCAATCTCTTGCACCGCCTCACCGGGACCATAGTCACTGGGAAGTTGACACATAGGAACGGTATGCCAGGATTGTGGGGCCCAAAGTGGGGGTGCATCTTGTGATCAGAACGTGGTAAGCAAACCAGGACAGGTCCATTTGCAGACAGCCTGGTTTTCTCACAAGCCCTAAGCTATCAACTATCTTTGCATGAAATGACATGCTGCATATGCACTGGATATACCATTTCGGGAAGGAATCGAACATTCCGTGAAGCTGCGTTTACACTGATGTGTCACCAGAAAGCTCCTGCCTCTTGCCCCCACTTGCCATCATCAAAGTCTCCTGCAAGGCACAGAGCGAGGTGTCTGGACACGACGGCAATTCAAATGTGCTCGGATTTATGGAAGCATACAACATAGGACTATTATGACTTGGTCCAAGGAGTCCAAAGACAGATTTTGCCATCTGCAGACTAAAGATTCTTTTCTGGTTCAAAGCAGCATTTTGGTGCACAAGACTTACCACAAATGTTCTTGAATTGTCTGAGTGGCAGAAACAACTTGAGCCATGGAAACAAAACATAGGTATTTATTTTCATGGCAAGCGCGACTTCAATCATGTAGTATGATCCCTGTACATTGATCAACAATACTCCCTAAATCTATAGTCGCCTGGTGATATCATAGATTCCATGGCTGTTTGTCGGCTTTTCGTGCAACCAACCACCACTTTTGATGGGTCGGACGTTGATACTCTGCGCCTGCACCCGAGCTCATGGAAATACGACCGCCAATACGCGCCGTGGGAGCTGCTTCCTGGGAGCTTCGATTGTCTTCGTTAATGGGGAAAGCAACTTCCAAAAGATAGGATCCACTTGGAAAGGAGTTCGGATCAGCTGTTTGGGATCAACTGTTTGGGATCAACCTTGTGGGATCAACTTTGTGGAAAGCAAAAACAAGCAACACCCTGACAGGAGCGAAAAAAACTGGGGCTGATTCCCTAGCAGGATTTTGGGAGGACAAAAAGGGCGATCACTTGGAGTTTCTTGGTGGGTTTCTTCCGACACCTTCCAAACAAAGAACTCGGATTATTGAATCTTTTGGAAGGATGAACCAGATTTCCTAGTCAATGCCTCGTTAGTGAAAACAAACTTGCTAAGGCTTCATCTGGAGCTGCGCTGATTGCCCCTCCAACTTGTCCAATCGGCGTTGCACGGTTGAGGATTCACCACCCGAATCGGTAAAGCTCCAAGCGACCTCGAAGGTTTGAAAGAGCTTGCGACGCAGGGTGCATTGCTCCTGCGGGATGCGATACGGGTTTCTTTCCTCGAAGCATGCGTGAACAAAAGGTTTACCACACACCTGATCGTAGTTTGTACATTAACGGTCAATGTAGTCTAGTCATGGGCAATCCTAAATGAACGTTCCTGACCTTCGTTCAGCGGGACTGCCGAGATATACTGTACCATACCTGTTCTGGGGCACTTTTATGACTCGACCATCAAGCTGCTTGCCCATGGATTTTGAAACTGTGCGCCTCTTCTGGGTCATCAAGCCTCAGTCTTACTGTAATGAGTGTGCATGTGTGCGCGCTTGCATGCAAAGGAATGAAAGGGTTGGATATGCCAACAACAACGACCATGGTGACCTTGACGACAACGATGACGACTGCAGAAACGTTAACAGCACGAGCAACAGCAACAGCAAAACCAAAACCACCAACCACCATAGCCACCATAAGCACAAAAATTACACCAAGGACAACCATCACAACGACAACAACCACGACAGCGAGGAAAATACAACGACGACAGCAACTACGACAACAAGGGCCATCTCTGTGATCCACTCCCGGCTGCATTGAACATGGAGGGCATATCTCTATATTTCATAGGTACCTTTGAAGATGCTATCTACATCAAAGCACTCTGTCTACCTGGCGTACGCGGTCTTGATAGGCCAAAGATGCAAATGATCGTTTACATGGTTAGGGGCTTGATTCGTTCGTGGTTAGATGCCCTTTGCGTGGTTCGGACTGGAGCTATTGTGAGCAATTAGGAGCATTAGAAACATTGAAAAAATCTCTGGACCACAACATGTCTAAACTACTGAGAAGAGGGGTATCCTTTCACATTGGTGGCAGGTAGCTTAACAATTTCAATTGTCCTGTAGTTCTCACAATAGACTATGAGAACCATCGGTCAAGCGAGTCTTTGATGACAATTTAGACGGATTTCAAACGTATTGATTTACGTCACCAAGTTTTACTCCCGAGTTCCTTTAGCATCAACTACTCATCCTACTACAGAAAAAGCGCTCTTTGGCTTTCAACCCTCTTGGATTACCCAAAACATCGAGATGTAGCCGTAGTAGGACCCAACCAAAAACAGTCAGTGGTTATTTAGCTGGTAATCCTAGGTGATCCTTGGTAGGTCTCATCTGTCGCTCAGTGATTTCTCTCCAGGTTTCCCCACAGCTCTTCAGGCCGAAAACTTGGTATTTGCGGCGTGCCATGCCTTGCGCAGCTCCACAGCTGGGTAAACATGAGCCATGCCTGGGGCCATTCCATGCCCGTCCCTACATCTAGATAGCAAATTCTTCACAACATCTGAACTAACTAGTGAAACTACAAATGTTCACTCTATTGACGAGTAAGAAACCACATCTGGTCTTTGACGAAGTTCGGCTGAAGTCATTTCTGTCAGTAGGGGGGTTGGCACATCAAGGGCAAGAAGTCCACAGTCCATTGCGGTCACTATATGGTCTTCAACTTCACCTTACGTCAAAAACCTTAGTTTGGGAAGTCCAATGGCTGCCCCAATGAACACTGCTGCAGCTTGCCACCAGCTGGGGCCCCCAACGGCAGTGATGAGGCTGCCGACACACTGGATCTGTTCGACATCAGTTTGACTCGTAAGGTCAACAATGGAGCTGAGAGCAGAAACATCCTGCGGTCCATGGGTTGAAACTTCATGCTCTGCGATTCGGATTGTGGTCATCCACTAATCTATTATCAAAGGCATCCAAACCAAGAATGAGGTTCTTGAATCTAATACCACATGGAGACAACCTTTTTCTGCATCACCTGGGTTTGACAAGACTCTCATCTCTTCACAATCCCCGCAAGGTCAACTTTTCTACCTGACAAATTTCAGGAGTTTGGTCCTCCATATCTTTAGACATCCAGGTACTGCCTTCCCCCCAAAGGAGGAACTTCAGAATGGTTTTACTATTCGTCGTGCATACCTGGCAGTGCAATGCAATATAATGCGCACGCAATGAAGAGCTTTTGATGCTTTCCTTGAGGCTTGCCTCTTTTGAAACCAAGGCAAGGAGTTAAGGCGATGTGGACTACACACCACCACCATCATCGTCCGAATGCCCTAGAAACAACAGGCTCAAAAGAGCATCCAGCCCTAAGGACTCAACTCAACTTGATCGATTTCTCATGGTGTGTTCACATTCTCTATACATTGCAAATATAGACATCAATGCGCAAGAGAGAGAGGGAGAGGGAGAAAAAGGGGAAAATGAGGAAAATCAAATGGAAAAAGGAAAAAGCAAACATTAAAGATCCAAAAGGAAGGAAGGAAAGAAAGAAAGAAAGAAAGACAGACAGACAGAAAGAAAGACAGACAGGCAAAAAGAAAGAAAGACAGACAGGCAAAAAGAAAGAAAGACAGACAGACAAAAAGAAAGACAGACAGACAAAAAGAAAGACAGACAGGACAGACAGAAAGACAGACAGAAAGACAGACAGAAAGACAGACAGGACAGACGGACAGGCAGACAGACAGAAAGAAAGAAAGACAGACAGAAAGAAAGACAGACAGGACAGACAGAAAGACAGACAGGACAGACGGACAGGCAGACAGACAGAGAGAGAGAAGGTTGAATATGTGTAGGCAAACAGGTATGTCACCCGATTACACGCATAGGTTCTGGTTATACCACAAAATCATGAGTCTCTCAATACGACTGCGGCAGAGTCTCGCGGGACAGCGGACAACTTTTGCTATGGAACCCCAAGCTCTGCGTAGCACTTCTGGCAGGTGCAGCAAATGACACCTGGATCGGATTCACTGGAAGAAAGTGATGGAAGTCTAGGATTCCTCTGTGATCCAACGGGAACAAAATGGTGAGGAATATCCAACATGCTGGCAGCCTAGGATCACTTCGAAGCAGTCATCAGGCCAAAGCAATCTGCGAACTGCTTAGTACAGACACATCTGTTCCGCCACCCTCACAAGAATGTCTTGGTGAAACCACCCCAAAGCTGAATCCGACTAAAATGGTTGGGAAGATCCACCGCTGTTCGTCGTAACCACCATCCTCCCGCTACCTCTCCGATCGCTACCCAAGAAAATCTGCATTGCTCGCATCATCGCCGGCGCTTCGCTCCACTGCCTTCCTGGAGTGTTGACAAACAAATTTCCCAAGTGCTGACCATCGGCTCAGCATCTTTCAATGCGCGGTAGCTTCTCTATGAGGTCCACTGAGAAGTTTCTAGCTGGAAGAGTCGTGACTTTGAGATGTTTCCAGCTGTATGTGCTTGTTCCTCGGTGCTTGTCCCTTGGTGCTTGTCCCTTGGTGCTTGTCCAATGGGGGGTTCCACAGGCCACTTGGAAAGCCGTAGCCAACACTGAAGCCGTAGCGTTCCATGTTAGGCACTGAAGCTACCCATTCTCAGCGACTACCCATGAAGGGCGAGCCGCCTTGGAGCTCTCAGCCGGGCGCTTCTTGCCTAGGCAGTGGTACTTTGGTGCTCTTGGTGGCGGCTGGCTCTGAATCTTGTTTTGTTGATCTTCATATTTTTTCAGAAAAAATGTTTTTTTTTTTTTCTCGATCTTCTCGTATTGTTTTTGCTCTTATTCTCAATGTATGGTTCCTGTCTATTCTTGCCTGAAAAAAGAACGTTCTTGTTTGGTCGTAGACTCTGATTCTCGTTTGCGTTCTCGTGTTACTTTTCAATGTGTTTTCCGTCCTAGCTCTTTCATTCTTTTGGACTAACTTTAGGAGATGTGATGTGATAAGTCTCTCGGGCGGAATCCACACTATGAAACCTATCAGCGAAGATTTGGTCCTGCCTGCAGGCACAAAAACCAACTTGGAGTCGCTGGACTTTGCAGCATTAAACGTGAACCTGGCCCGCAGCAAGTTCACGCTTGGTTCCACGGTAGCTAACTGCAATGATCAGCTGACACTGAGCTTCGCTGCTTAGACACAGATGGCAATCTCTGAAGGTAGCATTTCGCATGCACCCGGCCAACATCATCCAACATCATGTCATGCTACAGTCGCACCGCTCTGTTCGGAGCTTTCTCAGAAAAACCCCCGACCCCTGCTGCATCGCACCGATTCTTCTCATCTCCTGAAGCCCGGAGCGAGTGGAACATCGCAGGTGCCCGGTCAGAGTTTCACCTCGTGGAAAACCTTCGCACAACTTGCAGGCTTGCCTTTGCTCCTATTCACTTGAGGCCTTACTGCAAAAGCACTATTTCTTAGAGTTGCTGAACTCAAAGAAAATGAAGATCCAACAAAATGATGTTTACTGAAAGTATTGATGGGAATTGTAATTGAACCATGATATGAATGTGCATGTGTATATACAGTATTTTTTGCTTGGATACATGTTCCGTATCTCTCGACATCACATATAGATGTTTCAAATCAAATAGTCCTCAACATGACCCAATGATGACACATCCTTTTGGTAGCACTTCAAATATTTCCCACCACTTGAAGCTTCGCAAGCCGCGCTCCAGCAAACTTCTTGAGCCCAGCTGGATCTTTGATGCGCTTCGTAACAATGTATCGACACATGCTCCCTCGCGCCTCAGAAAATGATGCTTTGATCGTCGAAAATGACTCATCATGCTCGATCATGGTGGAGCATGCCGGTGATTGTGGGCGAAAGACTTATCATGAGTGTTAAATCCCGTCTGAGACTGTCTGTCAAAAGCGCATGCTGGTGTTGTCTCACCAAAGCAACGAACCGACTGCCAATACTTCAGTGTCCAACTTTGCCTTATGAATTACTAAATTTCCCTGAATGTATCCCAAGTCTCCCTTCAATCATTCCATGGAGAGGGAGAGTATCGGGCTCAAGAACCCTGTGCCATTCCGACTGGTGGGTTGAACAATGATGATCTGATTCTGTACCCATGTGGGATGAAGCATTTTGGAGGTAGTGCCAAAAAACCACCAACAGAATGAAACATCTGTGGGAAGTAGCTGAGTGCGGAACCCAAATCACCAACCAACTTTATCCAATTTTGGTAGTCAGGTAGTCCATCAGCGACCAACCTACGCCCGAGCTTTCTGAGTGACCATACGTGCTTCACTAAGCTGGAGGGCCCTGAAAAGTCGCAGGTCACAACTTTTAGACCTGGCGCAGCTGCGGTTCGCATCCTGTGGCAGGCGCTGCATCCAAGCCTTCGGGGCTACTTTTCCAAAGGTGATTTCAACGGTGTCCAAATGCAATCAACGACAAAAACTATCTACAAAATTGAAAACAGGTGATGTCCAAATGCAATCAACAGTAAACATGAAAACATGAACAACAAAAATGATCTACAATTGAAAACATGCATCAGCACTCAAGCCAACCGCTTCCAACCTGCTGGCAACCTCTTTGGGCGGATGGCCTTCCAAAATTCCTGACATGCGGAGCACAACTCAGTTTGTCAGCACACAACGCCAGAGGTGCCTGCTTCTCCTTCTTATCCTACATGTCTAGTATGCCTACTTATCCTATTTGCACCTCATATTGAACCCCCGATTCTCCTTCGCATCCCGACACGCTGTCTCAGTCGCGAAGGGACACTGTGGCAAAGCATGAAATGTTGAAATCTCTCTGAAGCCCTACCCATGAGCATCTGGAGAAGGGAAATGTATTGAAAAATGACACAGTGACATAGATATGTGGAATCTTCTAACCATCAAACAGCAGCGAGTTCCCTTTCCGCCTGGGATGCGCAGTTCACCAAAAACTTTGTTTTGCTGGCTTTCACCTCCTGCCAAGTTCTAGTCTTGTTGGGGACAAGGAAGAGTCAAGAAGTGACCATACTTCCGTGAGAGAAGAGGATGAACACATCCTCTTTTCCTGGGGTGAACACTTTATATCTCATACTCAGCAAGATAAGGTCAGAATGCTGCTGGGTCGCTCGACAAACAATCAAATCTGAGCCAATGGTCTTCCTGACCTACCTGTGGATCATAAACTTGGTATCAAGATCCGCAGATTCAGCGAGACGATGGAGATGATGGAGACGATGGAGGTGATGGAGAGGATGGAGAGGATTCCAGTGCAATGGTCTTGACCCATCCCTGCATTTTCCATGTGTTCAGGGCTGCATTGTTTGACGGTCCCTTGAGTTGTCCTTGGCGATGGCATCTGTGATGAGGTCGCCCCAAAACTCGTACATCGATTTGCCTCAAGATTTCATGTGAGTACCCTGTGGTACACTACCATGGATAATCCACTATTTGTAGATTACTTACCTGTTGTAACTGGTGATGTTCCATTGCTATGGTAGCTTACCGGAGTGTGCTTCAAAGGAACGTGTCTCACAGCTCTCTCACAGCTCGTGGCCTCGGGTAGTCTTCAGCTTCGAAGCCATCTCAAGCCGATAAGGCCTTCACCCAGAATGAGAGGAATTAAACCATGGCTAATGGTTGGTTGATACCAGTGGTGAGAAATTGCTAGCAATGCTTAATAAACAATGGTTGGTATGGTTGAAATTGTTCATAATGGTTAAGATTGGTGGCTAATCATGGCTAACAGTGCTGGTGAATGATGGGAAAAGTGGTGGTTAGTAATGTTTGGAGACAAAGATGGGTTACTGACGATTTCAATTCGTAGCTACCCTGTCTGCCGACATTGGTAGGAGACCCTTTTGATGCTCGAACCAAAGCCAGAGGGAAAGGCAACAACTTTCAAGGGACACAAAGTGCATGAGCCCAGCGGCTTGTCTAGGCAATTCTTGACACTTGCCAAACCGATGATCCAAATGCTTCCCTGTAATGACAATAATCATATGTAAGCTTTATAACTATCGTTCATCACATGTAAGTTTTGTAACTATCATGATCGTCTCACAACTTTTTGATCTGACACCACAAGGGCCTTATGCTGTCATAGGGCCGCAACACCTGGCAAGGATAGACGCTGTCCCTGCCTACAGCTTGGTATCCAGCTTTGATGCATCCAGGTGCAATGGTCTGCGTCGTGCTTAAGTTCAAAATCCGTGAGATTCAGAGGTTCACCACTATTAAGCATTATAAATTATCACCATGGATTATCATAATAATCGATTTTGAATCATAGATGTTGATAGAGGCTAATGAGAAATCATCACCAGTTGCAGCTGCAAATTTGCTTCTGACTCCGTGGCCCTCAGCCTCACATCCAATGGTTTCACCCTGCAAATATGGTCGGAAAGACCCCATAGAGCGCACACCTCAGCATGAGTTGAGTCCAGCAAGTGGGAAGCGTGTCTTGCACTACTCCCCAAGCTGCTTGGTTACACACCTAGGTAGCTGTGCATTGAATATCCCAACCCTCACAAGACATAATCCGGGATCTAAAAAAATTCTGCCTTCACATTCGGTCAAAACGTTGAACTCAGTTTCCAGCAGAATCCGAACAGCGCCTTGTGCGGTCTTCTGTTCAGCCTGGCGCCACATGGTATCCTGTGCTTTGGTGCCTGGCCTATGCAGTGCCTTCGAAAAACTTGAGGCGTTCAAGCCACGAAAGGCGGGTCCATCAAACGCCAAACCTGAGAAACGGTCGCGCTTCGTTCTGCACGGGTGGCGGTCGCCCGGGTCGTCACTGGTAGTGTCTGAGCAGCTGACAGGCAGCCTTTGAAGGTTGCGACTTGAACTTTGCATACCTCGAAGACTGGAGGTGCCAAAAATGTCAGAACTGAGTGAAACCAAATCCTGCAGCAAACTGACCGGCTTGACCAGTAAGTCAGCAAAGGACAGCAATTTTGCAACCCTTCAATCAAACGAGATATGTGCTCCAAATCAAATGCCTAAGCTAGCCCAGCATGACCTGCAAAAAAGGCTCGGCCAAATACTCTTGATAATAGAATCCCTCCGGCCAAGAGGCCTTTCGGCTGATAGTTCAGGGACTAAACTCCGAGCACGGTGCAGGACATCTTGAGGTGTGAAATTGCAGCCAATCTTTGACTGCAGTACGCGAGACCACTAAAGCGAATGGGGATGTGCATACCCCTTCAGATACGACCAATAATACTGAAATGATCACGCTTGGAAAGGAAATGCCTATCTTTGGGTACACTGTTTACATCCTTGGAATCTGACCTCAGTGGTCTTCAAAACCCCGGCGAAGCAGCCCCCAGGCTTCAGGATGGCTGCTCTCATGAGACAACTTCTCAGCTGTGTCAGAAGAATGAGGATGAGTATAGTAATCGCACCAGAAAGTTGTGGAGTATTGAAGTTTGTACTTGGTGGTTTCATGGCCTTTTGGCGTCTGTCTCATAAGTCGCAAAATTGAAATCACTTCTCAAGGGTCGATTCGAAGTCTTTCAGCTGTTGCTTCCGAATCCAATCAACCCTCATCTATCTACAGAAAGCTAATCACTCAGCAGGCCAAAACGGCTGCCTACTCAGCATGACGGGCTGTCCTGGTACAGTGCACTTGCCACCGTGTTCGCTGCTACGATCAGAGAGTTCGCTGCTTGAACCACCCGGCTCCTTCGTGCATGACCCTGCCAGTCCTTGGAAGTTGCAGCAAGTTGCTGGTTCAGTTGCTAGCACTGTTCCTACCCACTGGATTGGCTCTGTTGCTGCTTATCATGGGATTATCCTCCAAAATCCAAGTTTTTAGATGAAACTATCCGTTTTAGAATCAAGCACCAAGGGCTGTGGCCAATGCTCACTTTCTGTGACGATCATCTGGTAGCAAGTGCTACTAACAGCAGAAATGCTTGGATGGGAAATGCCATGTCTATTCTTCGGGTGGCAGCCTGACAACATATGAATCACGTCCAGCATGGGATGATGCCCTGGGTTGCTGACCGCATTTGCAGCTGTGGGTGGCTGGACTCGAAAGTTGATGGGTTCCTGAAGCGAACGATAGCAAGTTGAGCCTGAGAACATTCAACTGCTTCCACGAAAGGAGTGACAGTCGTATTTCTTCGCAGTCGCAGCGTCGCCTCGCGAAAGGCCAAAGGAGTCGGCCAAAGCGCCTCCAAGTCCACGACGGAAGTCAACAACACACGTGGTGCATTTCTATCCTGAACTTTGGCCTTTCTTTTTGGGCAGGGGATTGGGGGTTCCTGTTCCCAAACAACCCAACAATGTGCACAAGGAGTTCAATTTCAAATGTTCAGCGGGCCGGTGAATTCACCTGGACACCAATATATTCAAACAGTGGAGCATCTGATGCTCACAAAAACACAACTGCGGTTGCCTAAAAGTATAGTGGAGAATCCACATCAATATCCTCGAAATACTTTACCAACAATTCATGATAAACTTATGGGTAGTTCAAGCAATCTACTAACATCTGGATCTCCCATAATTTTTATTTTGGTTGTTAAGCCCTGTGAGTCACCATGACTACATCACCATGAATAGAACTCTTCTGTTGGCCTCTGGACGCTGAATGTGAGCAGTTTCTTTCTGCCCATTTTCCATGAATTGGCAGCCTCATTCAACTGGAAATCGCTTTGGAGACCAGGGGGTTGGGAGCCCGACCCAAACAGGAACACATATTGCAAGGTGTGGACATCTTCAGGATTGGAAAACCACAAGTTTTCGCCCAACACCATTTATCCACACCTGAAATGCCCAAACAAATAAATCTTCTTTGCACAAGACCCATGATATGTAGTTTCCACGATGTTGATAAGGTCCCCGCCACATTTTCGTGGAGCACAACGATCTGGCGCACAGCCAACTAGAGTCAATAGACCTCAGGGCAGAATCGGAGCAAGAACAATGGCTGTGATGTGAATATAGCAATATTCAAGCAGTTTAGAGGTACTACCCATATTATAGGTACCATATGGGTAGCATTCAAGCAATCAAAAAGTACTGTATAAGTAGCAATTTCAAGCAATATAGAGGTACTGTATAGGTAGTATTCAAGCAGTATAGAAGAAGTAGATAGGTAATATTTAGGTTCTGTGTAGGTAGTATTCAGGCAATCAGAGGTAGTACATAAGTACTATGTAGGTAGCATTCAAATAGTAGAGAATTAGATAGGTAGTATATAGATAGTGCATAGGTAGTATATAGGTTGTATTCAAGCAGTATAGAGGTAGTATTCAGGCAATACAGAAGTAGTGTATGGGTGCTATTAGGTACTAT
This sequence comes from Symbiodinium kawagutii, assembly GCA_009767595.1. Taxonomy (NCBI): domain Eukaryota; class Dinophyceae; order Suessiales; family Symbiodiniaceae; genus Symbiodinium; species Symbiodinium kawagutii. The sequence goes on from VSDK01021882.1 coordinate 138,225, forward strand.
GTAGGTACTATGTAGGTACTATATAGGTACTATATAGGTAGGGTATAGGTAGTATATAGGTAGGGTATAGGTAGAAAAGGTCATCAAGGCTAGCTGAACCAAAAATGCTGTTTGGGTCGGTTCTGGGGGGGGGTGAGCATATATATATATATACATATATATATATATATACATATATTTGATGTGTAGTTGACCTAGGAAGTCGATTTCTGGGGCCTTTTTGGAGCTTGCATGAGCTACATATTGAGGCGGGATATCGAGAGAATTGTCATCCATGGTGCGCATACGTAGCCAAACAGTGGCCAAAGGCAAAGGAATGGCTGCACACATGATGCGCTTGGTCGGAATTGTGCCATGGTGCAGTTCGAAACCGTATCCTGGATGTTTCGAAGCTAAAGTCACCCTGGGAAAAGACATGCGAGTCCGCATAGCTGTAGATATGAATTCACATCAATCCCCAATACAACGACTCAATTTTCCGCCCCCCAAACAATTGAACTCTGGTGTGCATTTTAAACCCCATTCATACTCCATCTAAAAGATGTCTTATCACGAGATGTCTTAAGTGAAAAACCAACGTGGCACTCTGCATGTCTCACCAGGCCTTTGGCTCAGCCAAGCAACTCAAGAAGTCCTCCAGGATACCATTGCTTTGGGTACCTCCAGGCCGAGGTGAGTTCTACCATCAAACAAGCAACCCCCAACGACATACGGCTCCAGTATTTCCTTGGCAGCGCATCCCGGGAGCCGCTCCCATTGCAGCGCCACACTCGAAACCCCATTTCCATCTCCCAATCACAGCTGCCTGGATCTGTTGGAGTCTGAGTCTGCACCCTTGGCGCGAACCAACTCTGAGAAAGGTAGTCCCAACATGTCCCAACTACTGAACTACATTGCTACCTGTCGTCGAATAGCACTGATTGTGTATAGCTATGGCTTGGCACCACCTAAAGGTCTCTGGCTTCAGTGTGACGGCTTGGTCTAAGCTTCCCAGCGGATTTCGGCACTGCTCAGGACTCTTCCCAAGCGACTTGGCAGTTTCGCCAAGTACCTCGCAGCTATGCTGGCAGCGATTCAGGCAGAGAAGCCATTTGCTGTACCCAGACTACCCAGACTACTCAGTGACGACAGATTGAGATCAGCTGTTTGTTTCAATCACTACTCTGGGGGTAATCAGCTGCTACTCATGACTACACAGAATCTATGTCCCTCTGCTTGTTTCATCCACGCCTCTCTGTGCATTCTAGGTGAACTGGCACCTTGAGAAGTTCGCAGCTTGCAGTCAAATACAAAGATACAGTTGCTGCCATCACATGCCTTTCAACCACTGAAAGCACCAAGTTTGACCAAGTCTGCGCACCACCCTTGGCCGCCCTGCGTTTCTGATCACCATCCATTTCAGGGTCCTTCCATGTCCGTCTTACAATCAAAATGCTGCGAAAGTTGCTGAGAAAAAAAAACTGGTTCCTCATCTACTTCTAGTTGAGCTGGGAATGCTAAACGTCCATAACAGAGGAAGCATGTCATTTCTAGGACTGAAATGACCTGCAGGATGGCTCAAGCAGGGCTGTCCCGAGGAGCACTGCGGCCAGCACCAGTACTGGTTGCAGGACTGTAGGCACCCTGAGCCACGATTTTCGCTGATCTGAGTTGGGGGATTCCAAGCGACTTGCCTTGTAGATATGTCTAGTACCTCTGGACATGTCAACCAACAGCCTCCAATCAGGTGCTCAACAGCTGGCTTTTGACAACTGCTGCTCCGTTGAGCAAGGGTTCTGGTGAACATAGCTTGGAACACAAGCTACTGGTGACAAGCAACATTCCACCAAGGACTAGTGGTGACTATCAGGACCCGGGAATTTTTGACATGTCGTCAATCCATGGAGTTCCCAGAACCCGAAATCAATCGGGGGGCCTGGGCAATACCGGCTGCAGCTGCAATGTGCTCATAGAGCCGCCGAGCCTGTGCAGCAAGGGAAAACTGGAGATGTGCTCCAGGAAGATTTCTCCAATACTTTCACTATGTGGGTGTTTATCAAGTCATAGGTGTACCCCCAAATTATCCAGTTGATTAACCACTTGTAATGATAAATCAACCATAACTTGGGGGCTCCCTTTGAGAACCACCAGATCTCTATTCCTGTCATCATGATGTACAAATGTATTTGACAATTACCCATTACCATCATTCCTGGCTTGGCTTGAGAACCCTGGTCAGCTTCACCAATGTGGCGAAGCTTTTCCTGACTCAGATGGCCTGGGCATCCAACGTGTAGTCAAGAAAGAAAGCCTTCACAACAGAGCAGACCAGTCAGCTTGTGTCGGCATCTCCACACAAAGTTAAACAGGCATAGATGCTAATTCGAGTGCCGGTTTGACTGCTCCGCTCTCAAATAGTGCAATAAAGTCACCGACACCCTCAAGCGGCAACGATGAAGGATACCCCAAAGTGGCTATCGAGACCAGGCGGCGGCAGCAGGCAAAAGCACACCAAAGCGAATGCACGAATTGAGAGAAGCTCCAGAAACAAGGCATCAGACAGAAATTGGAGCCGAGGCAATTTCCAAAGACAGGATGACATTCTTTGAGATATGAGAATCCCTACAGTCGAAGCCGACTGGAGAAAGGAAACCTCTTGTCTGAACAACATCGCCACCATCATCATATTAATTCATAATCATCAGCGTCGTCGTCGCGAACAATAACCACAGCGGCAGCAACAACAAAAACAACGATCGTGA